>PVJA010058665.1:0-10007 GCA_004027025.1 Myocastor coypus
AAAAAAAAAAAAAAAAAAAAAAAAAAAAGAATTTTAAAGTGGAATAAACTGGAGGAGATGAGTTTAGACAATTCTGAAGATGTATCATATATTAAAAACTGTCAATGAATGTAATCCTTATGTGTCACAAACACGAACTAAAAAATTAAAATAACGGGAGGATATTTAGAGACAGAATGAGGGAAAGAAATGGGGATGTGAAAGGAAAAAACAAACTTAGGATATGCTAAATACATGCACTTACTCCCTAAGATAGATATAAATACCATATACTGCAAACATCTGCTAATAAAAAGTAGGCCATGCAAAATGTATTTCAAAATAATACCACTGACAATATCATGAAAGTAACATACTATGAAACAAATACAAAAAGAAGTGAATTTACTTATTTTTTAAGAATACAAAAGAGTGTTACACAGAAAAGCACTAAGAAGGATACAAGATTGAGTGTAGTGTCACACTCCTGTAATCTCACCTCTTGGGAGGCTGTAAACAAGTGGATCACTATGAGCCCGATCTAGTAGTAAGACCTTGATCACCCTGTAGACCCTTCCCTAAAATACAAAAAAAGAAGAATGCAAACAACTAAGAAAGAAAAGACACAAAATTTCATTAAGAAAAGTCATAGGAGGCAAGGGCGGTAGCGGGAGAGAGAAAATACTGACCTTGCCAGGTCTAGGAAATGAGACTTTAGTTCAGAAAACAGTAGACTGACGAATACATTCAGCTTTTCATCATGAGGCTAGCAAAACATAAAGGGAATATTTCTCGGGGCTCAAGCCAAGGGAAAGCTTATGAGAACAAAAGCAAGCGTAAGACAGGCTGACAACGCCAGAAATGGGGAGTGACCATTCGCTTTGACTCTGGTTTGAGCAGGCTGAGAAGCTTAGATGAGAAGCCCTACCAATGCGTAGAATGTGAAAAGAGTTTCAGTCAGAGTTCAACTCTTTTTCAACACCAGAAGATCCATACTGGAAAGAAATCCCATAAATGTGCTGATTGTGGAAAAAGTTTCTTCCAGAGCTCTAATCTCATTCAGCATCGTCGCATCCATACTGGAGAAAGGCCCTATGAATGTGATGAGTGTGGAGAGAGATTTAAACAGAGTTCAAATCTCATTCAGCACCAGAGAATCCATACTGGAGAAAAGCCCTAACAATGTGATGAGTGTGGCCGGTGTTTTAGCCAGAGCTCCCACCTTATTCAGCATCAGAGAACCCACACTGGGGAGAAGCCCTACCAGTGCAGTGAACGTGGCAAGTGCTTTAGCCAAAGCTCTCATCTGAGGCAGCATGTGAAGGTGCAAAAGGAAGAGAAGCCCCAGAAAGGCCGAGGCAAAACCATCAGGGCAAAACTTCGCCTAGTGACCTCCTGGAAATCTGGGGCAGGAAGAAAGTCAGCGGCTGGTCACCACCAAGGAATGGACACAGCTTCAGGCCTTTTTTAAAAAAAAATTTTAAAGTAAAGATAAAAGCTCTGTCTTACAACTGGGAATGCTTACTAGTAAAGGACTTAGATACTGAATCCTTCCCTAGCATAGAGACCTTGAGGGTATAATGACATTGGGCTAATTCTATGTGGGTCCATCTACCCTCATTTCTTTTTTATGTGACACAGAGCAGAACTGAAAGTATGCTAATTAATAGAACCCTAATTAATAGAACACTTAGATATTGGATCTTTCCCTAGCATGGAGTTACTGAGAGCTTAATGTCATTGGGCTGATGTTACATGGGTCCAACTGCCCTCTTTCATTTTATGAGATACGGAGCACAAAGAACTGATAGTTAGGTTTTTAGAAGTAGGACCAGTTCATAGTAGAATACTTAGATACTGGATCCCTCCCTGGTGTGAAGACATTGAGGGTTTAATGAGGGCTGCCACCATGGGAATCCAGCTTTCCCCTTTTATTAAGTATGATGTGGATCACAAAGAATTGGAACCATGTTTTGAGAATAGAAGATCTTGACCTCATTTGGAATTACTGTATTATTTTGACAAAAAAACATCATGTTTCATAATACATTGGTGAGAATGTAGGCATACTCATGGTTACTCAGTTTTAGGACTTTTATGTGCAAAAAGTAATTTCATTAGTTCTGAAGTTCTGCAACACGTTTGGATCACTTACATCTGTAAAGTTTAGTATATTAACCATTGGCTCGTGTGACTCAAGATCAAATGTAGTAGAAAATCCAAGTTCACAGATTATTAATCCACAGAATCCATCTGTTTTAGCTTTTCTCTTTTTTTGTGTTTTTGTTTTTGCTAATTACTAAAGAAGAATGTCCTAGCTTTTTACCAAGTTCTTCATCAGAGTTCCTGAAGAATCCAAAGTGAGGATTGAATTAGAACACAAGTGTCCTAGTCGTACAATGCTGTCAGATGGTATGTTATCACTGTATTATCATTCCCATGGCCTCTAGGAGTTTTCTTGTGCTCTTAAGAAACTGAGCCAGCCTTTTGGATCTACGTGAATAAACCAACCACGTTTTACCAATAAAATTTCAGCTTTTGCTAAAATAATCTACCATTCAGACCTTATTGTCTTAAGACTGAGCTTAAGATCTGTTTATGTTAGACAAAGGTTTGTCAGCAGCAGAAGTCAATATATGTGCATGGTAGCTCCTGTACGACATTTTCTGTTAAAAGAAATGCTCAAGGTGAGCAAACATGTTTCTTAATATCCATCAAGATGGTGCCAAGTGTCTCACATTTGTAATGAACTTTCAGTCCAGATTTTCATTTCTGTTGAATGTTAACATTCTAATTTTTTGGTATATTTTGTAGTTATATTATTTCCTGCTATTTTAGTTACAGTTATTCATAAAAATAACATATTTTGCATAGTAAAAAAAAAGAAAAGTCATAGGAGTTCAACAATGGCTGATATATTGCATGATATTATATATCTTGTTTAGGATACCAATTATAAATATACAATATTGGTTTTACTAAAAAAATTGTTATACAAAATTCAAAAAAATACTAAGACAAATAAAAAGGGAAGTTAAACATTAACTGCTCCTTTCAGAAAATTAGCAGACATTAGCATGATCTTGCTATGAAGCTCAGGCTGGCTGTGAGCTCACTTTGTAGCGCAGGCTGCACTCAAACTTGCAAAGAGCCTCCTGCCTCAGCTCCCAAGTTCTGAGATTACAGGCATGTGCCACCATGCCCATCAAAAGTATCAAATTGATACAGAATGTCCAATATTTTGGCCATAGTCCTTCAAGTTCAGTGAGGACCCTGGACATAAGAGAACCTGTGCTGAAACACTCTATAACTCAGTAGTGTCCCAAGTTTTTTGATCAAGCAGATCATAAGACCACAGAGAAAAGGGACTGATGATGTATAGTATGCCTAGGGAGAGTCACTTAAAAAGAAAACATTCTCTGAGGTTTTCACAGATAGCAAACAGGTCAAGCAATGGCTGTGACTCATTCAGATGGCTGACACTAACAAAAGTTCTACAAAATAACTCAAGGTTAATCCTGAGGGGATTTGAGTAACATTGTCATATACAAAGCATACAGTTTTGTTATATATGTCTTGCTTTAACTTGAACATAGCCACCCAGCAGAAAAGTTTAACCACGAGACATAAAAAGTAAAACCTGTTAAGTATGATGAGCTATAAAAAGCTCAAGCCAACAGCTTCTGTCACTGACATCTCTGCCAATAATCCACTGCCATTATGGGATATTGGATTATGTATGCAAACTATTTTCTGTGAGTCCATTGAGAAGAAATATTTGTACCAATAGTGTTTATAAAAGTTATCATGTCTGCATCTTGTACTCAGAACAACTAATATGAATACAACAATATGCATTGTATTAATTATCATATCATTGTTATTTCTTATTGAACTAATAAAAAATTTTAATAAATAAAATAAAAAACTATCAATATTGTTAAGATAGAGAAGAACTAAATAATTGAGGAAAACCACATGTTCATGGATTGGAGGACATGATACAGTTAAAAAGTGATACTAACCAAACAAATCTATACTCAGTATAACAAATCTATATTCAGTATAACCCCTATCCGAATTTCTGGTCATTTCTTTTATAAAAAAATAGCAAGTTGATTCTAAAATTCATATGAAATTTCAAGGACTGGGGATGTAGCTTAGAAATTCAAAGCCTGTCTGGAAAGTGCAATGTCCTGAGTTTTATTTCCAGTAACAACACAAGTTTTTGAAATTTTAAATGTTATGGTTTGTACCTAAAATGTTCCCCAAAAGGGTAATTCAGAACTGGAGTTTCTGGGAAGTGACTCAATCAGGAGGGCTCTGATATCATCAGTGGATTCAAATTTGACAGTATAGTACTAGGAAACAGTGCAAGCACTAGGTGTGGGTCTTTGTTAAAAGAAGCAAGTCACTAAAAGCATGCCTCTTGTCTTACACTGTTCCTTGCAGTCTCAGTGACTCTGTCCATGAAGAGGTGAGCCACTTTGCTCCACATATGTTCTATATCATGATATTCTGCCTCACTCAGGTCTGAATGGAACAAAGCTAAACAAGTATTGACTGAAGCCTCTGAAACTATAAACTGCAATAAATATTTCCTGTTTTGAGAAAAAAAATTCTCAGGTACTTTACCACAACAATGGAAAACAACACAGCAAAGAACTCATGTTTACTAAAGTAATTCTGGAGAAGAAAGTAACATCTACATTTAACGGTTTTAGTCTGAAAGATAACTCAGTAGGACAAATACTCAAGTTCTGAGTTTAATCCTTGGTACAAAAAAGAAAGAAAATGAAAAGAAAGAAGGAAGGAAAGAGAGAGAGAAAGAGAGGGAAGGAAGGGAGAAAGAAAGAAAGAAAGAAAGAAAGAAAGAAAGAAAGAAAGAAAGAAAGAAAGGGAAAAAAGAATAGAAATTGTACACTTGATGGTTTTAACCTACAAAGCAAAAATAATCAAGATGCTAGCTTACTAACATAAACAGACAGATGAGAAGCCGGGCGTGGTGGCACATGCCTGTAATCCCAGCACTCGGGAGGCTAAGGCAGGAGGATCGGTGCAAGTTCGAGACCAGCCTGGGCTACAAAAGTGAGCTCAGGACCAGCCTCAACTGCATAGCCAGACCCTGTCTCAAAAAAGACAAAAAAAAAAAAGAGACAGATGATAGATAGATAGATAGATAGATAGATAGATAGATAGTCTTCAGAAGAATCCAAAGCTTCCAAAGTAATCTGTGAATCTATAATCAGCTGATTTTTGTCAAGAGTGTCAAAACCATTGAAAAGGGAAAGGAAAGTCTTTTCGACAAACAGCGCTGGAAAAAAATGTATAATATACAAATTAATGTAGCTGAGCACTCACGTAATGGTATGTACAAAAACAAAATGACATAGGTCAAATATTTCAGTATATGAGATAAACTATAAAATCTTAGAAAAATATATATGTCTTCATGGTCTTGGATTTGGCAAAGATTTTATATATTATTATGAAAAAGATAGATAAATTAGACTCTATCAAAATTAAAAATGCTATATCTCAGTGCAGCACCTGCCTGTCAAGTGCAAGGCCCCAAGTTTGATTCCTGGTAACAGAAAAGAAGACAAACAAAAATATTCTGTCGCAAATGTAAGGAAGAGAGTGAGTCTTGCAAGCTGCCACAGCTGCTGTTCCTCTCTTTGCTCTTTGCTGTATTCCACTGCTATGAATTGTCCTCTTCCATGTACCACTTTGCCTTGAAACCAGCCAAGTACGGAATGAAACCTCCACTATCCATGACTAAATAAACCTTTCCTTGCTTAATCTTGGGTGTCAGGTATTTTGTCCCAGCAATGAGAGAAAAATAATTGAGACAACACTCAAACTGTATTATCTCTTTCTAAATGCCTTTTCTATTGCATCCTCAGTAAACATAAAAATTTAACCACCTTCACTTTTTATTTAGCACTTCCTCTTGCACATCTGTTGATATACGTTGGTTTTAGTCTCCTCTAGGCCATTTCATCAGCCATTCAATGGCTCTGTCCCTACACTTGAACTTTCCTGTTCCACCTTACAGAATGTTGCTAGGGTGGTCTTTCTAATGTGCTTTATCTTTAAGTTTCCTTCTTTAATCTCTTCCATGGTTTTTCACAACTTTTTAATAAAGTGCAAGTCCTTACTATAGGGATCAAATTTTAGCCATCACCTAACTCTGCCACCTAATTGCTTATCCCAGTTTATCTTACCTGAGAAAGAGAAACATGTGCTCGAGGAAGCCATGTTCAGCTGCTTAGGGTTTCGCAGTCTAGAAAAGTGGCTTTATATTTCTTAGTACATGCTTCTGCTTTGCTATTATTTTTTCTTTCCACATGCATCCTGACAAGTACTTACATATCACAAAGATTTAGCTTAAGCATTTCTCCATTATCACACTTGTCTGGCAGCCTATGATTCCCAGTAAAATATGATGAGACACTGATCAGTCTGCCTCCCGTTATAGCTGGTATTCCTACTGAGGCATTTGAATTCTTCTCGCAAACTATTTTAAATGGTTTTTTCTCCTTACTAAATTAAAGATTACTGAATTTAGGAACCAAGTCATAGTTATTCTTGAATTTCGTGCTCCTAACATATTGTTTAAAATGAGAGCCTAGGATCAATCAATATTTATCTACTAGATATTCAGTGGATTAAAGAACCTGAAAGCAGGTGCAGTGGCTGGAGGTTCAATCCCCGGGCCTGCTGTGCCAGCCCTGCCTCTGAGGCATGCTGAGATAGCAATTGAGACTGAGCACGGTGGCGCACACCTATAATCCCAGCTCTCGGGAGGCTGTAAGTAGGTGGATCACTACAAGTTCGATCTAGTAGTGAGACACGGAACATTCAGTAGATCCTTTCCTAATAAACAAACAAACAAATAAATAAATAAATTCTAGTTTTTGTTCTGCCATAAACTTGGGTAAACATGAATGACAAAAGAATAAATAAGTAGGTTGTGTAATCAGAATTTTCTGGAAAACTAACGTCTGTATAGCGTTCCTGACCCCACCTTTCTGTGAGCTGTGCTCCATCAATAGGTTTTAGTCATGTTATGCTCCTCCTCTGGAACTTGTCATATCCCCAGCCTAAATGCAGCAACTCACAGCATGACAAAGAATGTCCATAATACCAGTTGAAATTTGGCATGGGTTTTTTATGTTCTAGACATATTGCTATCACTTTCCATCTAAATTACTTCATTCCTAATCTTGCTTTCCAATGAAATTAAATTACTTAATGTATATGGCTAGGAATTTGCATTCTCTCACAATAATCAAAATAAGTGCCTTTAACATAAAATTTAGACCAGATTGTTAGTTTGGTTTCATTTTATTGAAATCCAGGCTTAAAGTAATCCCATACACTGATAGATTTCTTTAGACTCTCAAGTATCTTTTATAATCAACATGTAATTTTCTCCTTATGTCACCCAAACATAGTAGTTAGCACGGAGATTACTGTTTACTATATCATAAACAGGAAGAAATTAATGGACTTACCATAATCATAGGCAAGTTGATAGCAGGAGAAAAACTAGAATGTATTTATTTGTTTGTTTATTTCTTTGTTTACTAGGGAAGGGTGTACTTGTCGTTCAGGGTCTCACTACTAGATTGGACTTGTAGTGATCCACCTACTTACAGCCTCCCAAGAGCTGGGATTATAGGTGTGCACCACCATGCCCAGTCTCAATTGCCATCTCAGGATGCCCCAGAGGCAGGGCTGGCACAGCAGTCCCAGGGATTGAACCTCCAGCCACTGTGCCTGCTTTCAAGTTCTTTAATCCACTAAGCTCTTTGGCCAGCCTCAAAATCAAGAATTAAATCTTCCCTAGGCATTTGTAGATTGAGGTCCTATGTGATAATCTTATATTCTAAAGTATGTGTCCTTTAAGTGGATACACTTATTACAACTCTCTGTGTCAAACTAAGTTTCTGAAATTAAGTCCCATGGCATGGCCCATGTTGGATTAGAACATTATTTTCATTATTTTTAAGCCTTCAAACTTTTTCCAGTCTCATCCTGAAGAAGTGTTCTATATTTTCTCCACTGTTTACAATTAGAGTTCATTATAGACTACAAGTTTCAGGTGAAGTTAACTGCTAGGTCTGCCAACTTCTTAACAATGCCCAGGGTGGCATCTTTGAGGGTTTGCATGAAATAGTTTTTAATTGCTCAACTTTGAGCATCACACCAAGGCTAATCATGCCCCCAGGGCCTGGAGGACTCTGTGACACAAGGCTATTAGAATCAGACTTTTTTTCTTAGACCAACCTATAGCAACACAGAAGAAGAGTATTTTTCCAACTTCAAATGAGAACATCACTTTTACAATGTGGAGATAAATTCCCTCAGAAACTTGAAGTGTTCATTCAATTCCATGTAGTACCTCATCATTCCTTTTATTCTGTTATTTTTTCTCTTAATCTATGATGCAGGCAACCTCATAATAAAAGAGTAATAGTTTAGCAACAATATGAATATTATAGGCTACTTGCTATAGTAGGATTATGAATTTATGCATAATTCCTAACAGGCACCCCAAGATTATGACGGTGACTTTCTCAGAACATGGTTAGACCTCTTAAATTACATGTACTTTTTCTCTTTTTCATATCCTTTAGAATTTTTCTAGAGTGAGCTCAAGGCAAAGTTTACTGAATAATCTACTGGTGACAGCCTCTTCCAAGCACTGAAGTGTATTCTTACAATTTTTAGCTCTGACGCCTCTCTTTTGGCTTGCTTATGACAATTCATGTTATTTACAGTCCTAGGACCCTCATTTGACTGCCAGCAACCTTCCCTATCTAGCGACAGAGCTCATTAGTGTGTTCCTGCTCACCTTAACAGATCAGCCATCAACTGTTTTGATACAACTTCAATTAACTTTAGTTGTCCTCCATATAAAAAAATATTTATGATATAATATCAAAATAAATGCTTTGAATAACCTTTCTTTAGTAAAATATAACTAGAATGGACCTCACTGGTCATCTAGACAGCTGAAGAAATAAGCCCAGACATTTGAAATTATTTATTCACAGGTATTAGCTGCTTTCCTTCTGATCAACTTGACAAATGATGCTAAAAATGCATTCAGTAGTCATGACATTAATTGAAGCTAAATTATTCTCACAGGAAATAATCCTTATTCTGGTTATAACTGTGTTATGATTGGCAGTCCTCAGATAAAGACCAGTATTGTTACCTGTATTGTGTCACACAGAGTTACCCAAGGACCAGGACAAAATATTTCTAAGTACAAGATCTGAGACTTTTCTTCCAAGTAAGCACCGTATTATAATTTCTCAAATGGCCCTGGTCTGCAAGTAAGAAACTCTAAGTTTTGTAGCCTTCTTTGTCTTTAGTTAACTGTGTGTCCTTTGGTAAATTTACTTGACCACTTTAGGCCTTGTTTTTCTCAACTAGAAAATGTCAGTACCAATGTATGTGAATGTATTTGGGAAAACAAAAAATACCTCACAAGCCATGATTTGAGACTGTCCATGTGCCAGCACTACACCAAATATTTTACATGTATTTTCTCATTCAATAAACAAAAAAGTGAGGCCCACATTCTTTGGATTACTTGAAAAACGTAGTGAGCCTGGTAAGTCGCTAATGAAACAGCCATGGCCACTTTCCTGGTTGCCTCCTACCATCTTGTATTGTGTCTATTGGCCCTGGCATTAAGTGCTAAATGAGCAGAAAAGCAATAATCTTCCCTCAGGTTAGCTATAATATAGATGAAGAGGCAGATAATATAAAAATTACAAAATAGCTTTTTCGCAACGGGTTTGCCACGACAGCACAGGTGTAGTGAAAACCACCACTAAATCAAAGCCAACATGGGAAAGGAAAAGATTCACATTAACATCGTCGTCATCGGACACGTGGACTCCGGCAAGTCCACCACCACCGGCATCTGATCTACAAATGTGGTGGCATCGACAAAAGAACCATTGAAAAATTTGAGAAGGAGGCTGCTGAGATGGGGAAGGGTTCCT
>PVJA010058666.1:0-10019 GCA_004027025.1 Myocastor coypus
TTTTTTTTTTTTTTTTTTTTGTCTTTTTTTGAGACAGGGTCTCGCTAAGCAGTTCAGGCTGGCCTTGAGCTCACTTTTGTAGCCCAGGCTGGTCTCGAACTCACACCGATCCTCCAGCCTCAGCCAAGTGCTACCTTTTCTTAGCTGTTCTCATTCATGTGTTCTGGTGCACTTAGAAAACACTGAAAGCAGAAGATTAAAAAGTATTCAACAGAACTGAAATGAAGCAATAGAAAAAGGATCAGATACTTCAGCGATGAACTAAAGAACCTGCCTTCCAACAGCCAAACTAAATCAATCAGTAAAAGGCATTTTAAGAAAATTACAATAGATCTAAAATATATTATATTATATTACAATAGATCTATAATATATATTATATTATAAAATAGATATAAAAATATCATGAAATTATTTTGCAAGATTAATAAAATAAAATTAAAAATAAAATTTAAAAGACCTTCCATCTAGAAGACTTGTCATTGGGGTCAGGGAAATAGCTCAGTAGAACAAGTGCCTACCTGGCAAGCGCAGGGTGCTGAGTTCAATTCCCAGTACAAAAAAACACAACTTGTCATTAACGGCATAAAAAAGTTTTCTGAACACTATCTGTTTGAAAAACATTAAACTCAGATTAGCTCCATTCCTTCCGTAATCATGAGACGTGTGAAGTGAAAACTTACTTATCTCACTGGAAGCCTGATTCAATTTATCCTGTGATCTGCTGACCAGGACAATCTTCATTCCACGCTTTGCTAACTGAAAAAATAAGAGACCTGAATGACACTTATGCATTTCATTTTAAAGACATAAAGTACATATATCCATTCATTCATTCATTTATTTATTTATTTGGTACAGGCTCTGGCAATGCAGCTTGGGCTAGTAGTGATCCTCCTGTCACAGCCTCCCCAATGCTGGGATTACAGGTGTGCACCACCACATCAGTTTTTGGTGGCCAACTCAGTATGCCTGGGGTGGGGCCAGCAAAGCATGTGGTACAGGCAATCAAACCCAGGTCCTTGCACTTGCCTAAGTAGGCATTCAATCCACTCAGCTATCTATCTCCCTAGCCCCATGTATCTTCATTTTAAGAAAACATGACCAGATGATAATTCACATAAAAATAAAACCCCAAATGTAATGAATAAGCAATCTAAGATAATTACTTGACAGAAAGCATTGCCAAAAGGATTATCTATCTAAAGCAAGAATTAATGGCCCAGCAGGATGGCTCAGTGGTCTAAAGTGCCTGCTTGGGAAAGCTTGGGCGGCTTCAGCAACCGTGGTTCAATCCCTGGCACCACATGCTGTGCCAGCCCTGCCCTCAGGGCAGGCTGAGCCGGCCATAACAATAAAAAGAAAAAAAAGAAAAAGAATTAAGTGTCTTAGGGATTTAGGAGGAAAGTGACTGTTACTTTTCATTTTAGATCTGTACAGATAGTGAGGGTTTTAAAATTTGTTAAGTATCTACTATTTTGTAATTTAAAACTTAGCTTTAAAAAGGTTTTGTTATGCATGGTATACATAACATAAAGATCAGAGGCTAGGTTTGGTGGCTCACTCCTGTAATTCCAGCACTCAAGAGGCTGAAGCAGGAGGATCACCGAGCTAGAGGCCAACCTGGGCTATATGAGTCCAAGGCCAGCCTGAGCAACATAGTGAGACTCTGTCCCAAAAACAAACAAAATACGCTGGAGAGATAGCTCAGCAGTCTAAGAACCTGCATGGCAAGTGCAAGAACCTGAGTTTGATCCTTGATATTGCATGCCATGTTGGCCCCTCACAAAGCCAGCCAACAAAATAGGGTGTGGTGGCACATGCCTGTAATTCCAGCACTGGGGAGGCAGAGACAAGAGAATCACTACGAGTCCAAGCTGCATAGCAAGACCCTGTACCAAATATACTGATAAACAAATAAATAAGATTAAAAACAACAACAAGAAAACAAAGATCGGACGGTTGGCAAGAATAGCAGTAAAAATGCTACCAATTCCTGAAAATATAATCTATCTTTAAATTTCTATCTAGGCATTTATATTTTATTGACAACCAAAGCAAACTAAGGTAGTTAACTGTCTAAATTAATTTTAAAAATCTAAGAAGCATCATCTACTATGCATCTCTCTAGTGATATGTAAGTTGTTGTACAGAATAAAAATCTTTACAAGGATGTATTGCTACTTTAGAGACACATAAATATGGGCTAGAGAAACAACTGCACAAAACTTAGTGAACTATTCCATGAAGTGTACAAATGAGCAATAAATTTGATGTTGTGAACTGTAAATGATTTAGTACACTAATATTCCAAGTCTACATCCTAAAGTCAGCTTGTATTAAGTAATGAGTGGTACTGCTAATGAAACTATGGAAGAACATTTTTAATAAAAATAACGAAGGCTGGTAATTGGCGAAATTATTCTGCTATAAAACCACTGACGAATCCATTAGCCTACATTGATAGCTTTAAAAACGTTGACTGGGTAAGGGGAATATGGAAAGCCCTAACTTAGAGAAAAACACAATCTAGTAAATGTAGGATATCTAGAAAAATAATCATTTTAAATGACTGTGGTAATAAGTAGGCAAAAATTATTGAGGGATCTCTACACAAAAGATTCCTGGGAAATAGGACATTTGTAGTCTCAAACTACAATTCCACATAGTCTTTATTAATTACCTTTATAATGGAGAATTACAATACACAGAATCTTAAATTGTTTTACCTTGACATAATCAATAATGGAACAAATGGACTTCATGTGCCTACTGATAAGCTTAACGCAGGAGAATAAATACCATTTGCATGGCATTCTTGTTAGAAAATATTTATCCTGAAACTAATCATGAGGAGACCAGCAAACTTTTAATTTTTATGTAAAACAATCAGCTAGGATTTTTCAAAAGTGTCACCATTACAAAAGGAAAAAAAAAAGTGATAAGGAAATTCTTCCCGATTGATGGAGACTAGGAGATATATTTCACCAAACACAATGTACAGTCTTTAAGGGGCTGTTGGAACCAAGAAAAAGCAACTGTGAAGGATGTAAGTGGGGAAACCACATGTAGGAGGGGGTCACAACACAGCACCACACCAAGTTAAACTCTGCGTGTGCGCGCACTGCATCCTGAAGTTAGGGGTAAACTGTCATCACGTCTATAACTCATTTACAAGTGGCGCAGCCAAATAACAGTAATAATAACAGCAATAAAGTAACTTCAAGGTAACAAAATATTAGTGAGCAAACCCAGGTGAAGGGCGTAAGACATTCACTGTATTCTTCCAACTTACCTGCAGTTTTGAAATTCTTCAGAATAAAAAGTTGAAAAGACTAAAAATAAAACTGATTGAAAGAAAAATAAAACTTTACTTATTGATTTATTTTTGCTTTTCAGTAGATGTTTACTCTTTGGTTTTGGTACCAAGGACCAAACCCAGGGCTTCCAGCTTGTAAGGCAAACACTCTAATGCCGGGCTAAATCCCCAGCCCCAAGGAAACATCTTTGATAAGGACAAATGAGAAATTAATGCATCCGCCAGGATCTTCATGAGAACTGAGTAACACCTTTGCAGGAAGACACAATAGGGACACTTACCCAAAGAGTACCACCCTAGCAATGGTCTTCAAGCCATCATGCTGTCTTTGTCTTCAACTGCAGTATAGGGAACTTCAACACTTCAGTCTGCCAGTATCTTTCTGTTAACTTCAGTCTTTTTGAAAACTATGCTCTGAATTATTCTGGGTATGTGACTGTCTATAACACTATGTCTACGTTTTGGATATTTAAAAACTTAAAATGCACAATTAAACAATATAAAATGAAGCTACACTAAATTTATCATAGAAAACTTTATAACCTTTTTTTGCATGCATTTGCTTTAAAACTTCTTGTTTATGGACACAACCTTGGTATTTCTCACAAGACAAAAAAAATTGCTGTACATTATATTTGATTTTAACTTCAAAAATCAAAACTGTTATAACAGATTATCCCATTTAAGTATAACAAAAGGCAAGGTCTTGAAAAATTCCTACCTGTTCTGCATATGATTTTCCAATTCCATCAGTGCCACCTGTGACAACTGAGAAAGGAAAAAGAACAACAGGTTAGTTTAAAAACTTCAATGAGAAATTGCTCATAGTTAAAACCCACCAATTGTGTGTGCATGTGCGCGCACACACATGCACACACACACACACACACACACACACACACACACACTGTAATGATACTTGGATATGAAAGAGCAGCTGGAGGTTCAGTGCAGCTCAGTTGCAGAGCGTATGTTTAGCACACAAGAAGTCTGGATTCTACCCCTGGCACCACAAAATAAAGGGAAATGATAAATGTACATACACAGAGTCGAATACCCCTCACAACAGCTTGCATTAAAAAGGCTATAAGCCGGGCATGGTGGCACATGCCTGTAATCCCAGCACTCGGGAGGCTGAGACAGGAGGATCAGTGCAAGTTCGAGACCAGCCTGAGCTACAAAAATGAGCTCAAGGCTAGCCTGAACTGCATAGCGAGACCCTGTTTCAAAAAGACAAAAAAATAAAAATAAAAATAAAAAAATAAAAAAATAAAAATAAAAAGGCTATAATATCAAAACAATAAAATAAAAATAAAAAGGCTATAATATCAAGTATTGATGAGGATAAAAAGCAACTAGAACTCTCACACACTGTTGGTGGTACTGTATAGCAATATAATCATTTTGGGAAAACGATCTGATGATATGTCTAGAATTAAAGATACGCAGTACCTATACATATTCCTAAAATTATAAGTAATAATCAATATGCAATCAGCATAAATTTCCCCAAATGTTTCAAAAGCAATTTTTTTTGGGGGGGGGGTATCAGGAGTCAATAAATTCCATACTTCAAATTAGTCAACATGTGTTTTGAGTCACAAAATCTGTAAGCACTACATAATCAGTTCACTGCAAGCCCCACCTTTCCTTCCAATCTTCTCATGGCTCTGGCCTGGGTCTAGGTGTACCCCAAAGCCTCATGAAGCCCTAGTTGGGACCCCTTTAGAGGTGGCCGGATCTACAATGTGTGATACTGGGATTGGTTCATGGTGCAAGTCTAAGCTCAAGGGTGCTAGGATGAAGGGTGTGAGTGCTACGGACCCTAAGTAGCCTGGATAAGATAAAAGCGGCAGAAAGGGGCTGTCAAGTTCCCTACTTGTTCTGCTACCTCTACCTGCTGTGAGCTGGCTCTCCTCTGCAATGCCCCTCTGCCATGCCACTGTGGTTTGGAGGCAGCCGATTATAGAATGAAATCTCTACAAATTGTGAGGTCAATAACACTTTCCTCCTTTGTATCTTGGGTATCCAGTATTTCGTCTGAGCAACAAGTAAGACGAACTCTGCCTTTCTTTTGTCACACCCATCCCTTCCTCTTTCTCACTCATTTGTTGAACATAATGGTTCAACATAGTTTTGTGCTGTTTTTTTGCGGACTGCATTCTGCTGATAAAATTTAACATATTTCTGTCATCAAGTAATTGGGTATTTGTTATGGTTTATGTCTAGTTGTTCCCCCAAAGCCTCATGCAATCATGAGGCAGGGACTTCTAGAGTTTGAGACTTGACTCATAATCCACTGGGATTATGTGTTTTAGTACTGATGGGATTATGGCTATGACCTAAGGTGGATAGGCTGAGGCAGAAAGCCTGGATGTAATATAAAGAGAGACACAGAGACAGACTAGCACTGTTGCTCTGTCGCCCTGATTGGTTGGCTGCCTCTGTCACCATTTTGTTGCTGCTCTGCCACCATGAACTGGATGCTCTCCGCTCTGTTCCACTCTGCCCTTATTTCATTAGGGATTCCAAAATAGTGACATTTTAATTCAATCATTCATCTGTATCTATTAGCTGAAAGAGTTCCATAGAGAATGCATTCTCATTAGTTGGATACCATCATATATACAGTATGTACATGATTACAAAATAAGTCTTTTGAGGGTTTTACCTTTATCAGTCTTCAAAAAAAAAAAAAAGGTTCCCTAACATTTTCAAAGGCAATCCATGCTTTTTTATTACATAGTTTTGCTTATAAGAAGCATTAAAGATTTACACATTCGTTGTAGAAGCCAGATATTTAGAACCAGGCACCATCTGAAGGCCTCTCCACCCTCATGATGGACGCAACACCTTTGTTTAACACTTTATTGGGTCCATATTTCTAGAAGCACAGACATTTATATTTTATACTGGGCTCTCTTATAGACTCACTGACACTTCACAAGAGAAGGTAAAACTACTTTCAGTCTTCTTTTCCCTCTCTCTAATAACCTTTTCTGTTTTCTCCAAGATTTCAGGACCTGTCCTGATCTCCTGTCCTCTCAGGCTTTCAAAGCCTTGTTCAGGCTCTGTCTCCTCCTGCGCTCCTGCTAGCTCCAAGGAAAAGAAACCTTTCTGGTCTCTCACCGCCCACAAGCACTTGGGTGCTTCACTCCACCTTGGACTGTACCTCCTTTCATCTACATGGCTCTACTCTTCAATGCTAGGCCCCTTGCTTTGTGACACGCACAAGGCAGTGCTCAGTGGATATCTGCTGAGTGCACAACATGCTGCAGTCAGGTTGGTCAGGCTGCGTTCCTGAGAGCCTGGCTTCCCAAAGGCCTTTACCTCCTAAGTACAATGTCTTACACTATCCTGCACTAAACCCCCACCAGCCACTATTTACATAGTCTTGTGTAACTAGATTATTCTGTCTAAGCCTACAAGTGGAATAAGCAAAATGCCTATATATTTATAGCAATGACTGGTGGCAATATTACATTTCTCACTTTAGGGGCTTAAAATCCCTTAACAGGAAAATGCTCAAGAATCAAGCTATAGTACAGTCATTCAATATTCTGCATCTATCTTTTCTAACTGGAATATATTTCAAAGGAATACAGAATATCTCTATGCATGTATGTCTGTTTATAAAATTGTTAATCCCAGGCTGGTCAGTGGCAATATAGTGTATTTTAAAACTAAAACCAGCCCTTGACAGCCCAGAATCTGGCAGGCCTAGAGGATCTGAAGTTTGCCCAATGGAAATCAAGTCTTCCTCTTCTGAATTCCCCAGTTCTCTGGAACTAGCAGTGGGCAGCCATAGTGTGCTGCTGCTACAGTTTGGATCTGGGATGCCCTCCACAGGCACATGTGTGAAGGGCTTAGTTAGAAGCGTGGCAGAGCCTAGCAGGTAGGACACTCCCTCTTCCTCACATCCGGGCAGGACATGAGCAGGTCTGGTATTCCAGGTACCCTCTGTGAAGTCCTGCTCTCCCACCTGAAGCCTAGAGCCATGAGTCCACCCAGTCATGCAGTACAGCCTCCAAAACTGTGAGCCAAAATGTGCTTCCCTCCTCATAAAGGTACTATCTCAGGTTATTTGTAACAGTAACAGAAAGCTGACACAGCCAGCCAGATCTTCCCTGAGCACAGAAGTACTGAGTCAATCCTCTCTTGCCAAGAGTGCTACTTGCTCCTCGCCTGACTATCTTCCTTAACTGCCCTGAGCCACAGGCAGCTGCTTTACTGTCCTTGGTAGCATCTGTCTAATGACTGGCATACACTCAGGGGCACAAGCATTAGCCCCTAAAATGATCCCCAATATGCCCCATATGTACACATTCCAGGGCCCAAATCTATTTCCTCATGAACTACTGTGAACCTACAATCAAGTTGTTTTTTTCATCTTTTTGAGACAGGCTCTCACTATGCAGTTCAGGCTGGCCTTGAACTCACTTTTGTAGTCCAGGCTGGTCTCAAACTCACACCAATCCTCCTGCCTCAGCTTCCCAAATACTGGGATTATAGGAGTATGCCACTATACCCGGCTGATCAAGTTTTTTTTTTTTTTTCTTTAAATCAATGTTAAACATATGAAATTAATACATGCACAGTTAGAAAAACACCAAAGGAACTGGAAAAGGATTAAACTGAAAAACAGCTTTCTATGCCCTCCTAGTCCATCTCCAAAGGCAATTATTTTTGTTTTTCCTTCTGTTTACATCCATGTTCTGAATCCTACGCTTACACTGTTACTTCCTGATTGATCAACTCTTTATTACTTATTGACTCAGCAGATGAGAATTTCTACACCCTCCTCTTTTTCCCCATCCTTCCAATGAAGTTGTATCACAAGGTCCTGTCTACAGGCAGAATTTACACTGTTGAATACTATCAAAACTGTGCCTTTTTCCCAGGGCATGGAACCAGGAGACTCTACCCTGCCTCTGACTTCAGGGTTGTAATCAGGTTACATTACAAAGCCAAGACCAAAATGAATCATGAGCCATGTGAGAGAACTTGATTGGTAGCCCTTCTTCCTCTTGCAGATGCTGGGAGTCTCAGCTGATGTCAGAGCCTCAACCTCTACACACGTATCTTCTTGCTTTCTAGGTGACCATTTTGTTCAACCACAAGTCATCTCACCAGAACGGATTACTTGGGCCCATACATGATACTCCTATTATTCAGGAAATTCCAAAGATTTACTCTCCCACTCATAATCCAGAGCCAAGATCTCCTCAAATTCTTTGTTATACAATTATGTGGCTAAACAAATATATTATTCACTACTGGGCCAGACAGTAAATGATAATTATATTTCATATAGAGTCTATTTTATGTCTTCCCTGGGCACAAAACTGCCTCCCCCTCTTGTTTGCACAGTTGTCTTTTTTTAATATACCCCATCCTCGAATAACCTCTCAGTACAAGTTTCCACATAATCAATTCATGCCTTCTCTTAGAGCTCACCTTCCCCAAGACCTCCAGCTTTTACTCTACTTCATCCTGGAAGGCCCACTCTCCCAACCTCCCAGAACATTATCTCTGCAGTACTCTTGGCCTCTTTCCTGCGTTGAAGCCCTTGTTTTTCTAGATCTTGCTCTATCTCCTCAGTGCGGTGGAACATATCTGTCCATAACTATTCCAACCACTTTTTTTTTCCAATCACTTTTTAAACAGAAGTTTAACTTTTGTGATACTTTTTGATTTATCAAAAAACAAAATGTGAAGCTAGTACAGTATTTACCTGTACCCCATGTGCAGTTTCTTCCATTACTAACATCTGACATAACTGATACATTTTTCCGGTTTCATAAACCAACACTGAAACAACTAATGCCCAAGTCTTCCTCAGATTTCCTTAGTGGTTCTTGAATGTCTTTTTTCTTTCCTAGGATTCCATCCAAGATCATCATACTGTATTTAGCCATCATGTTTCCCTAAGTGACAGTGTGAGACAACTTTTTTCTCCTTGCATATCTATTTTTTAAAAGTTTATGCCGGGCGTGGTGGCTCACGCCTGTAATCCCAGCACTTGGGAGACTGACGCAGGAGGATCAGTCTGAGTTTGAGACCAGCCTGGACTACAAAAGTGAGCTCAAGGCCAGTCTGAATTGCATAGTGAGACCCTGTCTCATAAAGACAAAATATATATATATATGTTATTTTTTTTTTTTTTTGAGAAAGGGTCTTGCTATGTGTCCCAGGCTGGTTTGGCCCACTATGAAGTCCAGGCTGGCCTTGAACACTCAGAAATCCTCCTCCTGGGCCCGGTGGGATGGATGGCTCAGTGGTCTAAAGTGCCTGCTTGGGAAAGCTTGGGCGGCTGTAGGGACCGCAGTTCAATCCCTGGCACCACATGCTGCGCCAGCCCTGCCCTTGGGACGGGGTGAGCCGGCCATAAAAATGAGTGAATAAACAAATAAAGGTTCTGAAACAAACAAACAAAAAAATAAATAAAATAAAAAAATCTTTAAAGAAATCCTCCTCCTGGGGCCCGGCGGGATGGCTCAGTGGTCTAAAGCGCCTGCTTGGGGAAGCTTGGGCAGCTTCAGGGACCACGGTTCGATCCCCGGCACCACATGCTGCGCCAGCCCTGCCCTCAAGGGTGGGCTGAGCCGGCCATAAAAAATGAGTGAATAAACAAAGGTTCTGAAACAAGAAAAAAATAATAAAATAAAATAAAAAATTCTTAAAAAAAAAAAAAAAAAAA
>PVJA010058667.1:0-10012 GCA_004027025.1 Myocastor coypus
GTACTTTGTAGAACTGTTGTTAGTGTCAGCCTTCGGGACGAGTCACGGCCATTGCTTGGCCATTTTGCTTTCTGTGAAAGCCTGAGAGAATGTTTTTCTCTGGGTGACTCTCCTTAGATGCACCACAGTTCATTCATCCCTTTCCTCTGAGGTCCCATAATCTCCTTGACCAGGAAATTTGGGACACCTCTGAGTTATACTAAGCCTCTTATTCTTAACCATTTTCTAAACTCATAAACCTATGTAATTTTAACAACATACATATACTGTACAATACCACAAAATCCCTCGATATAGTGAAAACTCCGCAACAAATAAATTAGATTAATATTTTTTAGAAAGCCTATGAAACAGTGAGTCCACAAAAGTCAAACTGCAAAATAGTGAGGGATGACTGCATGACCACTGAGAGAATAAAAATAAGAACTGTTGGGGCCAGTGAGATAGCTCAGCTGTCTAAAGCACCTGCTTAGACAAGCTTAGGCAACCACAGAGACCAGGACTTGATCCCTGGCACCACATGCTATGCCAGCCCCACCCCTAGGGCAGGCTGAGCTGGCCATAACATAAATAAATAAATAAATAAATAAATAAGGTTCAAAAAAAAAAAAAAAAAGAAGTGTTAACAATAAAAGAATGACCAAGTATGCACCCTTGCATATATATACACACACGTGTAGAGTGCATAAACACAATATATGCTGCAAATCTGTGCTAGTGAAATGCCACTGGAGGTGACTCAGAAAAAGTCCAATGAGACTCTTTGGAAGGGTACAAACAGGTTAAGAAACATTGCACCCAGGCCCACGGATGCTATAGATCATGACTGAGCATCGTCCTGCAGACTAGTGTCTGCCCAGCCCACACTGTCACTTCTTGTCTTTTTCTTTTTTTGATACAGCATCTCACTATGTTGTCCAGGATGGCCTCAAACTTATGGCAATCCTCCTACCTCAGCCTTCTGAGGGCTGGGATCAAAGGGGTGACCCCATGCCAACCCCATTACTTCCTGTTTTACAGTCTGAGGCCACTTCCTTTATGCTGAGTCTCCAAGTCCCCATTTGGAAAGCAAGAATGTGTGTATGTCTGAATAAATACCTGCATTTTTTCTTTTAAGGGGAGGGTCTACAGGGTGTTCAGGGTCTCACTACTAGCTCAGACTCATAGAGATCCGCTTGTTTACAGCCTTCCAAGGGCTGGGATTATGGACATGCACCACCTCGTCCAATCTCAATTGCCATCTCAGCACACTGCTTCGGGGGCAGGGAGGACCGGGCAGGGGACCAGGCAGGGCCCCGAGCCCCTTAGCCTACTTGCAGGAGCTTCAATCCGCTGAGCTATTTGGCCAGCTCTAACACTTGCATCTTTTCAGCAGAAAAGAAAACACCCAGTTTGGCCAGGGTCTTACTCTGGGTCCCCCTGAAAGCAGAGCTAGAGCCAGGAGCTGAGGGCTTCCCGGGAGACAGGCCCAGGAAGCCGGAGTGAAGAGATGGGGAGAGGCAGCTGAGGAAGGAGGAAAAGTCTGAGAAGGCTGCACTACTGACTAGTCACTACTGTGGGGAGCTGGGGCTCAGCCCTGCTGCACAATCTCTGAGAAATCATGGACAGTGCAGCTTAGGGTTGTTCATTTGCAGGCTGGGGCATTTAAGGGCTGATTTTTAGCCTCTTTGGGGCCTTCTTGCTGGCACTGACAACTCTGTATTGCACCAGAACTGAGCATGCGTGGAGCAGCTGCAGCGCGCCCTCCACACATCACGCGGTCCACGCCCCTTCCTGTGCACCTGCACCCCATCCCACACCTTGCTGGAGCTCCTTCAGAAGGTTGCTGGGTTCTTTCTGTCCTGAGCAAAGAACTGGCCAAAACAAGAGCAAAAGGGTGGGAGGTTTCACATTTAGGAAAGGTATGAAAAGAAAAAGAATACTCTGTAGGGTGAGCTCAAGCCAAACAAATACAGGAAAATTAGATGCTACAGTGGGAGAGTGGCTACCGGGGGACAGCAGCTACTGTGTAAGAGAGAGCACAGTGACCACAGGGAGACAGTGCTGACTTTTGGTGTCCCCACTCCTCAGGCTGACTGGCTTCCGGCGCAGCACCACTTGGCTGGGTGTCCCATAACTCTTCGAGTGACATGTCACTCCCACTTCCCTAGCCAGTTTGCCACATCCTGATGTGCCTGGGTGGAATTCTAATGAATTGGGTTTTTTGGTACAGTTTAGACATACATAGTGATCATCTTCATTATGGGAAATTCATACCCAGACATAATATACCTTGATTCTTTGTTTTTTCATCCCCTTACCCTCCCTTCAACTTTTCCCTTCCTTATTTACAAAAGATTTGTTTTCATTTTTCCTTTTCTCATTTTTTTCTTTCCTTCCTTTCCTGCCTCTCCCTCCTCTATCTATCTGTCTGTCTATCTATCTATCTACCTACCTATCATCTTTTTTTAAAGGTGAAAGGTTTATACCATCTGAAGAGAAACCAGAGTATCATCTTTTTTGAGACAAGGTCTCACTATGTAGTTCAGGCTGGCCTTGAGCTTACTTTGTAGCCCAGACTAGCCTCGAACTCTCAGTGGTCTTCTTGCTTCAGGCACCTGAGTGTTGGGATTACAGGAATGCATGACCACATCCAGGAGAGTTCAACTCCAACGTTTTTTATTTTCTGCAGTACTGGGGATCAAACTCAGCACCTTGTCCTTGTCAGGCAGTTGCTTATGCTGCTGAGCTATCTCTCCTTCCCCTTCTTTAGTTCCCCTTCCCATTTGAATATTTTCTTCCTATTTTACAATATTATACATTTTTGGTCCTTATTTACACTTTCAGTTTCTTGTACCAGAGAAACAATGTAGTATTTACACACGTGTGCCTGCTATATTACATTGAAGAGTACTGTTCTCGATGTGCACCCACAGGGCCTGCCTGGCACATGTGAGGTCACGAGCTTGATTCCTGTACTGAAAAAAAAAGTACAATCCAAGATGCATTCATTTACTTAGAATGCCTCAAGCTTATCCTTCTTTGTGACAGAGTCTTATTCCACTGCATACAAAAACCCCACCTGCTCTTTATTCATTTATCAGTTTATGTGCATTTGGGCTGTTTCCAAGCTGTAGCTACTACAAACTGGGCCACTATAAACCTAAGCGTGCATGTATCTCTGTGGTGTGATGCTTTGAATCCTTTTGGAAAGATACCAAGAAGGAGAATAGCTGGGCCTAATGGAACCTCTACCCTAGTCTTTTCAGGAATCTCCACACCGATTTCCACAGTGGTTGCTGCAGTCTCCTCTCCCAGTAACAGTGGAGGAAGTTCCCTTTTCCCCACAGCCCTACCAGCATTTGTTATTGGTTGATTTCTTGATAACAGCCCTTCTTTCTGGGGTGAGATGGAATCTCACGGTTGTTTTAGGTTGCATTTCTCCAATGAAAAAAAACTGCTGTTGAAAATTTTAATGCTTGCAAAATATTCTTGTGAATTAAAGCAACCTGGATTTTTAAATTTTCTGTCCTCACCATTAGGTAGGGGAGGGCAGCAGAAGCAGGAGAGAGAGAAATCTGGGCTGGTTTCAAACCCGCAAGGATCCTTCTGCCTCAGCTTCCCAAGTTGCTGGGATTATAGGTATGTACCACCAGGCCCAACCCTGAAATCTAGAGAAGATATAAACGCAGTCAGTCTCACAGCCCTAGAACTATGGCAGTACAGTGCTAAGTACCAGCTAGACCTTTTCTTGTTTTTGTGACAGTGTCTTACTATGGAGCTTAGGTTGGCCTTGAAGTTGAAGTCCCCCTGCCTCATCCTCTGAGTGCTAGGATTACAGATGGGCATCTCCATACCTAGACTGAACTATTTATTATTGCTATCACTTCTTTAAGTATACAAATAATGCATTTTCCTTGAAAAACCCTGAATTTTGCTGATGAAGCTAAATGCCTTTGGAGCCTCTGAGCTCGGTACCCTTTCCACTTCCCACAGGAAGCCATTATTATTAGCTTGGTATGTAAACTTCTCTGCCCTTTCCCCTGCATTTACATATCTATATTCTCACAGAAAATGGACTCATTTTTATCTTTGACAGTTAATCTTCTAGGCTGTATGGAGGATTGCCCTTTATATTCATGATTACCTTATGAGACAGGCCACAGCAGTGTCTGTAAGTGAAATAATTTAGGAAACCTATGAGGAGAGAAGATATCACACGAGGAATGTCTTTATGGAAACTCCACAACTCCAGCCTTTAAGAAGACAGAGAACATATATTAGCACCATACCTCACACAATTTTCTGGTTCTTCATTTAGTCTCTAAGTACTGAGGCCTTTCATGAGCTAACATGGCAGCTATTCTTTGTGCCAGAAGGGTGGATGCATAAAAGGACGAACTCCTTGGATCGGAGAGTACCTCCAAGTCCCACTCTATGGAAGAGTAGATAGAGGCTGCGAGAGGAGGCTGAGGTTCCACAGTCACGCAGCTGGGCAGAGGCAGGGCTGGAGCGGAGCCTCCGTCTTCCTGATTGCCAGCCCAGTCTCTCCTCACCCATGCCCACTTTCTGCTTTCTCTTTGGGAGTGTGCCAGTGGTCAGAGCTGTGTGCAGCTGCCCAGAGCTGCAGCCTGACCTATCTATTGTGTGAGCATTTGGCACGTGTTGCAGATGATGTGGGAAACCTGTGGGGTCAAAGAACACCGTGTGGATGTGTTTGACCATTCATTTACCCATGTGTCAGTGGACTGTCTTCTCCATACTGGGAGATGTAATCAAGTGACACAGGAGTACAAACTTCTGTCAGCTGCAGTCCTATCTTCTAGGAGCTGGCTGAGGTCACATGGCAGGTACAGTAAAAGTGGCAATGCCAAGGCAAAAGGGTAGGTGCCAGGGAGAAGGGCACAGCACATGGGGAGATCAAGCCTCACTGCACACACGAATGGGGCAGAGCAGGCTTCTTGGGGAGGTGGCAGCAGGCCTGGAAGGGCTCAGGCAGATGAGGCGCAGGGACAGGAGGACGTTCCAGGTATGGCAAGCAGCTGAGAAAGAAAAGCAAGGTTAGCAAAAAAAAAAAGGAAAAGCCGGGCATGGTGGCGCACGCCTGTAATCCCAATCCCAGCACTCGGGAGGCTGAGGCAGGAGGATCGATGTGAGTTCGAGACCAGCCTGGGCTACAAAAGCGAGCTTAAGGCCAGCCTGAACTGCATAGTGAGACCCTGTCTCAAAAAGAAAAAAAAAAAGAAAAGCAAGGTAGGCTTCCTAGAAAATGTTGGCAGGCAACTCAAGGACATTGCAGAGGCTGCTGGGGGTGGGCTGAGGGTGGCCCAAGTCTTGGTGCCTTTTCTAGAGCGCATGTTCCCTGAAGAAAGAGAGTGGGCAGCTCAGCTCTCCATCCTGATGCCTGAAGTCATGCATGTGTGACATTACCAAGAACCATCTTATGTTACATTAGAATATGAAATCTTATCTTATTGGAATGCAAGCATGTGTATATAAACCACTGAACATAGTATAATATATGCACAATAGTTATAAGAGAAGGGAGGGAGGAGGAAGATGGGGGTGGGTGCGTGAGCCAGCAGGCAGAGAAATCATCTCCTCCACTCACTCTTCACCCTTCCCTGGAGAGACTCTTTTCTTATCTGAGGAGTCTAAATAAATTGTCAGTTCAATCTTCTGCCATGAACTGTGCTGTGTGGCTGTGCGACTGCAGGTTCTACTATGGTAATCACTACATACTATTTCTCAGATGTCACAGACAGCTTTGCTATTCTCACCCTAAGAGGAATGTGTGACTGTTGCAAATTCCCTCAGGAACTAGAAATATGTTTACTTGAAGGGGAAGAAAAAAAAATTATTCTCGCTATGATTAAGGACATGCCAGCTAAAACATAAAATGCAACTCCTTTCTTCCCTTCCAATTATTAAGACTTTTTTTTTTTTTTTTTTGTGGGACCAGGGTTCAAACTCACGACCTTGCACTTGCCCAGCAGGCACTTGTGCCTCGGAGCTATCTCCCCAGCCCCTATTAAGACTTTTAAATGAGTAAAACATGGATGATCATGATTTGGTTATTCTAATTCACATAAAACAAGTTAAAAAAAAAAAATCAAAGTGGGCATGATGGCACACATAGTCCCAGTATTCTGGGAAGCTGAGGCAGGAGAATAAGTGAAAGCCCAGCCCGGGCAACTTAGTGAGCTACTGAGACTATTTCCAAAACTAAACACCGAGGATGTGTGAGGGTCATGGGTTCAATCTCTCATATCATAAGGAAAATGAACAAATCTTAAGATGTTAATATCATTGGATGATGGTTTCGTGTTTTTATGGATTTAGCCAAAGGAAAAATACAAAATTTAGACAGAACATTAAATGGATATGAGTGTTCATTTTAGTGTATTTATCACAGAGAAAATTAGAAACTTGAAGGTCATGATTAAGGAATTTACAATGTACGCAGCCAAGAAAGTATTATGCAAGCCTCACAATGGATGTTTGTATAAAGGGTGTTTTGTTCTGGAAAAAAAAAGTCTTGCTATATAGTCCAAGCTGGCCTTGAATCCACTATGCAGCCAGACTGGCCTCAAATTCACACTCTTGGTACCTCAGTCTCCCACATGCTAAGAGTGCAGATATGTACCACCTGGCTCAGCAATGTAAGAAGTTTTTGTTCTTAATTTGAGATAGGATCCCACTGTGCAGTCCAGGCTAGACTGCAGCTTTCTATGTAGTCCTCAGCTGTCCAAGTGCTGGGACTACAGATGTATACTACGATAACTGGCTCACTGTAAGAGTTAATACTATAGGAATGGGGAGATAGTTCAGCAGTGTAAGCACGTGCCTTGAAAGCACAAGGTCCCAAGTTCAATTCTCAGTACCGTGTCATGCTGGCTCACTCTAGGTGAGCAGTGCGGGCCCCAAAACCAGGCATGGTGGTGCATGCCTGTAATCCCAGCCCAGAGACAGGAGGATCACTACAAGTCCAAACTGCATAAGGAGATCCTGTATCAACAAAGATAATACTGGGATGTGTGTGTGCATAGGCACAATTTGGCTTGTTTAGCCCTAAATGCTTGTTTTTTTTTTTTTTCTAATAAAACCTTCTTGTATCATAATGAAAATCAGGAAATTAACATTATCATCATTTAATCTACCAACAAAGTCCTTCATCACTGTTTCTAAAATATCCTCTATAGCACAATGGAATACAGAATTTCTCCTAATCCGTAACATGATCAAGAGTACTTTATTAGGGGCTAGGGAGGTAGCTCTGTGGCACAAATGCCTGTTGGGCAAGTGCAAGATCCTGAGTTTGAACCCTGGTCCCACCAAAAAAAAAAAAGAGTACTTTATTGCCATGTATCTTTAGTGTCTTCTAATTTGGGACAGCCTTTTACCCTTCTCTTGTCTTTCATGACTTTTGGGGGAGCAGCTCTGGGAATGGAGCTCAGGACTCACACCTTAGGCTTGCTAAACACCTTAGCCCCTTTGTTAGATTTTTAACCACTACTTTTAGAATCCATTGATGATTTTTTGTGTGTGTGTATTTTAGGGAAGGGTCTACAGGATGTTCAGGGTCTCACTACTTGATCCGACTCCTATTGATCAGCCTGTTTATAACCTCCCAAGAGCTAGAATTATAGGTGTGTGCCCACGGGCATCCAGTATTAATCACCGTCTCAGTGCGCCCTGGGGTGGGGCCCACAGGGCTGGCCTGGGATGGAAACACCACCCCCCCCACACACACACCTGCACCTGCCTGCAGGTGCTTTAACTGCTGAGCTATTTGGCCAGCCCCATTGATGATTCTCCTTTGAAACAATTACTACAGTGATGATTACCAAGTGGTGATTTTTAAAATCTCATCAATGCTTCTTCTGTTAACAGCGATATTTAACTCTATGAAACTACTGTACCTTCTCACCAATTTTTTTTATCTACATATTATCATGGATACTGCTTTATCTCTGTTTTGTTTTGCAGTACCATAGAGTAGATCAAACTCGGCACTTTGTGCTTTGCCAGGCAGGTCCCCTGAGCAATCTCCCCAGCTCTATCTTTGTTTTTATGAGATAACTCTTTCCTTCAGCAGTACTAGGGATCAAAGACAGCTTCTCACTGTATAGTTTAGGCTGTCCCTGAACTCGCTACGTAGCCCAGGCTGGCCTTGACCTTGTATCTTGCTGTCTCAGCTTCCTAGCGCTGGGATTACAAGCACATACCATCAGGCCCAGCAGAAACACCAGTTTTAACCCAGTATAGCTTTGAATGAAAAACTGGAGTTGCATGTGGTGGCACACCTGCAATTGCAGCAATCTGGGAGGCTGAAGCAAGAGATAGCAAGACCGAGCCCAGCCTGGGCAATTTAGTAACTTAGTAAAACCTTATCTTGAATTTTAAAAAGGGGCTGGAGATGAAACTCAGGGTGAAGGCTGTGGGTTAAATTCCCAGTACCAAACAGACACACACACACTTGGGGGAAAATGCAAAATATAGATAAAGAAGGTAGAATGAAGGAAACTATAAAGGCTGAAGTAGAAAGCAATGAAATACACAAGGGCAAGAGAGGTGAGGGGCAGCAAGGTGATTCAAGTGCATTATGTGTGAGCAGGAATCCGCCACGGGCGGAACCCATTAACTTGTACATTTAATATGCACTCATAGAAAAGGAGATGAAAAAGAGCCATGGTGGCATAGCTGGGCATGGTGGTGCACCCCTGTAATCCCAGCACTTTGGAGGCTGAGGCAGGAGGATCAGTGCTAGTTTGAGACCAGCCTGGGCTACAAAAGTGAGCTCAAGGCCAGCCTCAATTGTATAGTGAGACCCTGTCTCCCAAAGATTAAAAAAAAGTGATTATTTGAGAAAGGGACAAATTTTGTAAAATTTGATCAAATAAAACAAGGGATGAACGAACTAACATAAATTAGCAAGACAGTCAGATTACAAAGTACTGATGCAGAAGAGATTTTAAAATTATGAAAAATTACTAAAGAGCATCAAGAAATGTTTAACCAATTAAATGCTGATATCTTATACTCTGAATAACTAATTTAGAGATAGCAACACACAATGTATTAACCATTGTTACTCTCCTATTATCTTGTTTTGACATTGTTTTACTTATTTTTTCTCTTTAAAATTAGGGGAAAAAAAAAAAAAAAAAGCTGGGCAGGATGGTGCAAGCAGATAATCCCAGCAGTCAGAGGGCTAAGGCAGGAGTAACCTTTAGAGTTCAAAACCAGCCCTGGGGAACAAAGTGAGCTCAAGCTCAAGGCCAGACTGAGCTGCACAGCAAGACCTTGTCTCAAAAAGGCAAAAAAAAAAAAAAAAAAAAAAAAGCAGCACATACAGATCTAGGAGCTGGGGAGCCTGCCAGGAAGTGCCTTTCCAGGGCCTTTTATGTAAATGAGGGAGCACAGGGCCAGGTCCCACTTCGGGATGGGCCACAGCTGTTGTGCTGTGGCTCTCTCTCCAGTGCAGTAGTCTGGGGGATGTGAGTTGCGAGTGGTGCCATCTCAAGATGGAACGATTCTGGATTTCTGGCTTCAAGGACAACTGCTTCAACGATAGCGTTCAGATTATTCTTTGTGCAAGCTGGGGCTGCTGTGGGCTCCACTGAGTCACCAAGATTGTGGAACTGTTTGTTCTGTCATCTTTCCTTTGACTAATGCCCTGTATCATTAGGCAAATGTCAAGAACAAGCCTGGCAAGTCCATCATTCCCTGCCTTCAACATATCAACCTCATGCAATTAAGACTCCTAAAACATAAGACAGAGGAGTATTAGAAGGGAAGAGAAAGCTTTTTTTTCTTGAGACAGGGTTGGGCCTGAACTCCCAATGTAGACCAGGTTGACTTGAATTTGCAGCACTCCCCCTGCCTCAGCCTCTTGAATGCTGGGATTGTATGGGCATGCACTACCACCAAGCCCAGCCAAGAAAACATTCATTATATACTGATAACTTGATTATTTCACTTTAAAGACCTAAATGATCTAATGTGCAATGACAAAAAAAAAAAAAAAAAA
>PVJA010058668.1:0-10005 GCA_004027025.1 Myocastor coypus
TTTTTTTTTTTTTTTTTTTTTTTTTTTTGGCTTTTTGAGACAGGGTCTCACTATGCAGTTCGGGCTGGTCTTGAGCTCACATTTGCAGCCCAGGCTGGTCTTGAACTCGCACTGATCCTCCTGCCTCAGCCTCCCGAGTGCTGGGATTACAGGCGTGCGCCACCACTCCTAGCATATGACTTCTGATATATTGACAGAGACGAGATTGTAAGCAAAATACTCCCAGACTTGTGGTTGTCTGCTCATCCCAAGAATGTCCTTTCAACCTGAATTTTAGAGTCCAGATTAGGGCCGATGAGATAGCTCGGTAGAGTAAGTACCTGCCTGGCAAGCACAAGGCCCTGAGTTCAATCCCTGGTACTAAAATTAAAATAAAATAAAGGCAAGATTAATGCCTAAACTGGGTACAGATAGATAAACTGCTTTTCCTTGGAAAATCAGATTATATAATCCTCTGTGCTTTTTTATGTTTGTCAACAGCATTATTTAGAGATATATTGTATCTCTGGCTTTGGGAGACTCCTGGAAATTTCAAGAAGGTCAGATAAATGAAATCATACAGGACAAAAATTTTTTAAGATTACCTTTTCTTCCATGCAATACAATTGCTTTGCAATCCATTCTAACTTGTGATTAGGTCAGTATCCCATTCCTTTTTATTAATGAGTAGTATTCCTTAGTGTAAATAGTTGTTTAATCATTTATGTATGTTTTTGTTACTGGGAATGGAATTCAGGACTTTGAACTTGCCAGGCATGTTCTGTGCTGCTGAACTATATCTCTGGTACCCCATTTACCTGTTGAAGGACATTTGAGTTATTTCATTTGTAGCTGTTACAAATAAAGACATTATGTGTTTCATGTATGGTTTTCTATATTTTCATTTTCTTTTCGTACCAGGGATCAAACTCCAGACTTTGCAATTGGCAGGCAGGTAACTTATGCTGCTGAGCTGTGTCCATGGCTCTATTTTCAGTTTTTCTGAGACAAATAAATGTTCAAGGATATAACTGCTAGTGCTGGTGAGATGGCTCAGTGGTCTAAAGCTCCTGCCTAGGAAAGTTGAGGCCACCACAGGGACTGTGGTTCAATACCCAGCACCAAATGCTGTGCCACCCCACCCCTAGGGCAGGCTGAGCTGGCTATGACACAAACAAATAAATAAGGTTTAAAAATAAAAGTAAAGTAAATATTAAAAATAGATATAACTGCTAGATCATCTGGTAAGTTCATGTTTATTTTTTTATATTTTGCTTTTTTTCAAGAAATTGCACACTTTTCCAGAATAGCTGTACCATTTGCATTATCTCCAGCAAGATATGTATAGCAATATGCCCAATTGATATCCTGAGAAGCAGGAGACAAGAAACAGAGCTGAGCGAGGGCTGCTGTCTGTTGTACGTCCCAGAAAGCTGGGATTTACACCTGTAGATTGCAGCTTCCTTAGCTGGTGCCCTGTTTATTGATCTCTTGCTGGGAATGTTAAGGGTTGTCACCTCCCCTGCTCCTTGGTTATCTGTCAGCATCTGTGTGAATCTAGTGTTAGGCAAGTGGTAGACGACATAGTGATTTGTAATCTGTAAAGTAGTCTCACACATTCCATAGCCTTCTTGTAGCCCTCAATAAAAGTGAGCTGTTTCTGCAGCTCTGGGCTCACTTGGAGACAGACAAGTCAGTGAGTCCTCTGAAGCTTATTTATCGGGTCTTCTTGTTGTTTCTTTCGGCACTGACACCAGAACATTACAACAATCTGAGCTGAGTTTCTGTGTATTCTCACCACATTTTTGTGTTACTCTTTTATTACAGCTTTTCTGATACATGCATAGTAGTATCTCATTGTAGTTTTCATTTCCATTTATCTAGTAGCTAATGATTTCAAGTATTTTTTTTTCTTTGATCATTTTGAGATAGGGTCTGAGTATCTAGTTCAGGCTGACCTTGAGTTCACTTCATAGTCCAGGCTGCCTTCGAACTTGCAATGATCCTCCTGCCTCAGCCTTGTGAGTGCTGGAATTATAGGCATGCACCATCACACCCAGCTTTTAAATATCCTTCTTGTGTTTATTTACTGTAAAAATATCCTCTTTCACGAAATGCCCATTTTTGCTGTGTTTTCTCTCATTGTTGAGTTTTTTAAAAAATTTATTCATTTTTTGAGGTTTTCAGAAATTTAAAGTGTATTCTATATAGTTGACTTTGTCAAATGTGTAATTTGTAATATTTGTCCTAAACTGGAGCCTGACTTTTTATTTTCTACAAATGGACCTTCAAGAGAGCAAACGCTTTTAATTTTGATGAGGTATAATTTGTTGATTTTTAAAATTTTGTACATTGTGATTTTTGTTGTCATGTGCATATATTTTCTGAACTTATCATTACATACATAGAATAATTTTCTAAAAAGACTTCGAGGAAGGACTTTAAGCGAGTCATGAAATGTATATTAAAAAGGGAAATATTGGCATAATCACTTCTATATGACATTTACAATTGTAATCTTATTTAGTTATGGATGTGTGTATGTAGGCATGTTTTTTCATGCTAACTCTCATGTTGTAGTTAAGGCTGGCCTCCAAATTAATTTAATCCTCCTGCCTTAGCCTCCCAAATGCTTGAATTGCAGGCATCTGCTACAAGACACAGCTGTAATCATTTGAAAATTACATTTACTAGACACACCTTAGAATAAATTAAAATATAAATGCATGTTAAAAAGTTAATACACTTCATAGCTAATGAGTCATTATAAATGAACAAGAAAGGGTTGTGTTAGATTTCACTTGTTCCAAGATAGAAAACATTATCCATATCCAAGGTAGCCTAGGCCAATTTGTGTTTCTGGCCATGAAGGGTTGTGTGGTACAGGAGTTGCCTCCTGTTGTACACAAATAGAAAGTTGGATGAAATATGCAAAAGAACTCTTTTCATACTTCAGGAATATAGGTAGCCCAGCACTGTGATACCTGAGAAGGGGTCATCCAGATTTTTACTGAGAAGCCAATTCAGGAGTATGATGGAGAAAATCAGGGCAATCTTGATGTGGATCGAATATTAGATAACATGTAGGGAATTACTGTTAGTTCTCTCCGTGGCGATAACAGAGCTGAAGTTCTGGTACAAATTTCCTTAATTTTAGGAGAGGCATGCTGAAGTATTTAAAATGAAATGGCATGATAGGTGTTACTTATTTTCAAGAAAAACTTACTTAAAAAGTAGCCATTGCAGCTATACAAGCAAATAGAATGGGACACAACGTTACCAGTTGTCCACTCGGGATGGTGAGTATGAAGGAGATTATCATCCCATTCTTTTAGTTTCTCTGTATTTTAGAAAAGTTGTCTCATAAACTATAGGTGGGGAGACTTGTCATTCTTCTTCTGCTGGCTGCAATGTGGATGTGATTGCTGGAGCTAAACCAGTTGTTTTCTTTAAATTTACAGTTGCTTTTCAAAAAAGAACAGATTTATTGAGACACAGTTCATGGAGTACATAACTTATCTATTTATACTGTACATGCTCAATGGATATTGATATATTCAAAGACTTGTTCAAGCAGTCAATTTCAGAACATTCTTGTCACTAAGAATGTGTACCCTAGGCCTGTGACCTTTCACTCCTCATTCGCTCTCAACCATAACCACAGCCCTAGGAAGTAGCTCTTCTACTTTCTGTCTCTATAACTTTGCTCATGCTAAACATGCTATATACCAAGTGCACTCATATGCTACATCATCTTTGACATCTCTGCTTTCACATGGAATAACATTTTCCAGATTTTATCCATGATAAAGCATGTATCATCATGACTTATGCTGTGTGATTAATATTAAATTACAACAATTTATCCACTAATCAAGTAATGGCTAGATGAGGTATTTTACATTTTTGTTACTGCATATAATGCTATTTCAATATTTGCATACAAGTTCTTGCATGGACATATTTCCTTTTCTTTAGGGTGAATTACTCAATCATATGGCTAGTTATGTTTAAAATTTTTAGGATCTGCAAAACTTTTCCAGAGCACTCCGGTCACGTTATATCCCCATAAGCAGTACATTGAGATTCTAATTTCTCTATAACCTCACTAATAGTAGTTATTACCTCTATTTTGGAGTACAGCCACACTAATGGGATGAGGTGGAATCCCACTGTGGTTTTGAGTTGCATTTCCCTGATTGCTCATGATATTGAGCACATTTTTGTATGTTGTGTTTATTGGCTATTATCTTCTTTGGAGAAATGTCTGCTCAGATAATTCACATACTTTTAGCTATTTATCTTTTCACAATTGTGTTAGGAGTCCTTTGTGTATATCTAAATGCAAATCCCTTTTCGTAAAGTGTATAATTTGAAAATGCGTTTTTCATTCTCTGGGTTGTCTTTTCACTTTCTTGATAGTACCCTTTAAAACACAGTAATCCTACATTTTAAGAAGTAAGATCAATTGAAAATCAATTTTTTTTATGTCTGTGATACAAGGTCTCACTATGCAGCTCAGACTCTTAGTAATCTTCCTGTTTTCAGCCTCTCCAGTGCTGGGATTATAGGTAGTTTGTCACCATGCCTGGTCTCACTCTCCAGGGGCCGACACTGCATATGGTGCCAGGCATCTGGCCCTGGTCACCTGTGCTTGCCTAAAAAGGTACATACTCTGCTAAGCTATCTCACTGGTGCTAATGAAGATCAATTTATCTATTTTTTCTTTTGTTTTTAGTGGCACTGGTATGAAATGCAAGAAATCCTTGACTGGTCTGGCTTCACATAAGCAGTCACTCTGACTTTGCGATTAAAGCTAAATGTGGCAGTGTAGCAGTGTAGCAAAATCCTGAGTCTCTGGTAATAATAAAGCTTCATGTTAGTTTGGGATAATGACTGAATTCTGGGTATATTATGTATAGGTGAGATAAACTGTTATATTTTTTTAAATCGAGGGCTTCTGTTTCTTACAATATAAGAGAATGAAAAATAAGAGTATAAGAAGATATTTGTGAATGTATATAACCGACTTAGGTTTAGCATGCACAACATAATAAACTTTCATAGATTAATTACAGAAAGACAACTCAACAGAAAGTGGGCAGTAGAAATAAGTATTTTAGAGAAAAGATACAGCTAATGAGCATATCCAAAATATTCAACTTTATTAGGAAGCATAGAAATATAAGTTTCACATCCACAGAAGAGATTTAAAAGTCTGAAATATCAAGCATTAGCTACGGTATGGTGCAATGGCGAACCACACTGTGCTTGCGCGAATGTAAATTTGTACCACTATTTTGGAAAGCAATGATCTACAGAGCCCTGCGAGGTCAGGAAGTTATGGTAGGTCATTCTGAACAATAAAAGGGCAAGATGGCACATTGTTTAGTTACAATAATGTGAGCACTCATGATTTAAGAGGCTGAGAAGTCTGCGTGATGACAAAGTCCAAGATGGAACCTCGCAAACTTCTTGTTAAGCTAGGGAAGACGTGCTAATGGAAGATAGCAAAGTGTAGCAAGTCAGAGAAACCATGCAGTAATTTGAACAGGAAGAGTTCATTGTAAAGAACTGATTGCAAAAGAGGACTGAAGCCTTGGAGGATTGGCTAGCAATAAGTACAATGAATTCTAAAAGAGCATGAGGAGACAGTTGATGTAGTACAGAGTAGCAGATCTTGAAGCAGTATGTAACAGCCAGTAGCTGTGGGGCTGTGACAAGTCTCCTCTCCACGCAGGGCTGAAATTCAGGTCTTACTGGAGATGCTGCCATGCTTCTTGAGTCAGGGGAACCTGCGGGACATCTGCTCTCTGCAGCCCACTGAAAAGGTACTCCTGGAGAGTACTAGTTCAGTGGGGTGCGCCTTACCCCTTCTACGGAATTACCCAGGAGCACTGTCAGTGGGAGCTCCTGTCTACTGTGCACCACGGAAGCCTGTGCTGCAGAAGGTGGGCAACAGGAAAGGTGAGAGCTCATCTAGAGCCTGTGGAATGAGCACGTGGGAAGGAGGAAGCAAATGTCTTTCTTCCCTCAGTGTTTTTTTCACGTTTGCTTACTGATAAAAAGCAATGCTGTGGCAGCTGGCAAAGTGAAAGAACATTTCAGTCTCAGGTCTATTCTCACAAATGTTGTTTTAAGGCAGGCTGAGTGGTACTATATCAACTACAAGTAAAGGAACTCAGAGAACTGAGTCGCCACGATTCAGGACTGTTTTTCCTGTGGACGAGGTGTGTGCAGAAATGGGAGTGGAGTAGAAGATTAGCAACCAATTTGTTTCTTCGACTGTGACCACAGTCTCTGTGCAGCAGGGTCAAGTGGGAAGGGATGTAACAAGGCAGACTCCCTTGCCCTACCGCTGAGCTTCTAAACTAGAGCATCTGGATATAGGTCCCCCAAATGTTTTTTGTGACAATCTCAATGGCTTTGAAATTGAAAAATAAATCAGTTGTGGGTATGTCAAACACACAAAAGTAAGGAAAATAATGTAAGATTTCCCAGTATACTCAGTATACAGTTTTAGTAAATATTCACATTTCCTGTAGCTCTTATTTGAAATATCATGCTACCTCTTCTAACTCATTCAGGAGAGAGTGCTCCATTCTCTCATCCATTTTGTCTCTTTTGCTCCTAGGACAAAAGCATTATTAATATTCCCATTTGTGAGTCATTGCTTCAGACAATAGAGGAGGAATATGAACACCACAGATGTTTTGGAAAACTAATGAACAGTGCTCTCTTGGGGAGGTCATTGACATGTGGGGAAGAGGTGTGCCAGTCCATGAGGAGCCATGTTCAGTAACTACGAATGTGTGGCTCTTTTTACTCCTGGTTTGTGAGAAAGCCTTCTCTTTGTGTTCTTGTGACCCCAGTATCCACCTCCCCTCTTATTCCTCTACTCACCAGCTTTTGTCTGTCTTTGCTCCTCAGGCCAGCTTGGGCTTTATGATGAGTCATTTCACCTAACCGCTTGCTGCTTACTTTGGAGTTCCTAGCTTTCTTGACATAACTCCGTACAATTATAACTTTGAATCTTTGTCTTAATAGGATTGCTTCCTTTGCCTTGGGGCAGTAGCCTTGCCCTTCTGGATTTTCTTTATTGCTTATAGTAATTAACTATTGCCAGTGTTCAAAATGAGATGCATTCATATCTAAGTGACTTCAGTGGGCTCAAGTCTATTTTAGATTAGGCTTGGTTCCTGAAATTGCTCCAGCTCTGTTCTTCATCAGAAAGTACAAGTGATACCTCAATAATACTGCCAGATCTTGTTTATCTGTAGAGGGACATTTTGATGACCAATTGGGAAAAATGTCCAAATGGCATATAAAAATGTTCTTAAGTAGGTCAGATTTGGGCATTTATCAGCAAATGGATTCTGTTTTTGTTTCCATTACGTAGATTTGGCATGGGTGAAAGCCAGTTAAAACTTTTGGTTAACTATATTTATTTTGCTTGTAAGTATACCAACCCAAACATATGGAGGTCAAATCCTTATTATAGAACTATGAATAGACACAACAACATGAATAAATCTCAAAATGGTAATGTCAAGAAAACATATAAATAAAGTACCACACTGTATACTTTTATTTGTACAAGAGTCTTAAAAATACAAACTAACTTAAAGGCACTGAAAGGAGATTGGTGGTTTCTTGGAATGGGGGGCAGAGGGGAAGGAAGGGAGGAGAAGGTTGGAAGGGTACAAGAATTCTTTCGAGAGTGACGGAAAAGTTTATCTAGATTGCGTTCATGATTGTATCCAAAGGGCATACATATGTCAAGATCCATTAAATCATATACCCCAAGTATGTGCAATGCATTATGCTGTCAGTTATATCTTGATAAAGTTGTAGAAAGGCATTAGCAAGGAAAAGCATTTATCTTATGACGTTAAAACAAACAAAAAATTCTTGTTATAATCAGACAATGTCTATACCAGAGATGCTATCTGAATTCATTCATTCATTCATTCATTCACTCATTCATCCATTCACTCTGCATGTTTGCATATCTATGGCATGTATTAAGCACTCTGTGGGGGACAGGGTGCTAAGGGGGACAGACAAGATTTTAACTCTAGGAAGCATACACTGTGGTGTAGGGGACGAGTCAACACAAAGTAAAAGTAAAGTGTCCTAAGTGCTATGATGCAGCAAGAAGGAAACGTTTTGAAAATGTTTATCAGGATTGTCTAGGATGACTGTTTGGTAGTAGATGCCTGAAGCTACTTTTGCAAAGGATTCCGAAGCTTAGAAGGAAGGAGCTACGACTGACCAGGCATCTCCCATACATAGGGGCGGGGGTAGCAAATGCCACGGATTTGCCAGCATAAGGCTGAGCTGTTAAAGTTGGTTCAGTTCTGTATTTCTCAATAGTATGACTATTTTAACTGCATCTCAAAACATTTGAGGAAAATAGAAGTCTCTTGCTATAATCTAACTTTATTTTTTCAGAGCAGTATTTTAAATGCAGAGTGTTTCTTGTTGGGGAAACATGAACCTTCGAGTCTGTAGTGGAGGCAGAGCACAAGTGTCCTTTTGTTCTTAAAAGTTCTGTTTTTAAGTGTGTTTTATCCACTTATGTGACTGTGTGTGAGTCTTTGCTAAGGACACTGCAGCTGGACTGTGTAGTGGAACCAGGTCCAGAAAAAGAATTGCTAAAGAATGCAAGTAAACAGGATGTCAGATGTTATCCTTAGCTTATTTCCCTAAACATAGCTTTTTGGCTGCAAAGTAAAATGCCATTCTTCTAGCTTCTGCTTCTACACAGAGATGGCTGACAGCAGGCAGAGTCCTCATTTGCTTGGCACGTAGTCACCATGAGGCACAACGTGTTTTGCAAAGAGTGATCATGACATACAGCATTGCTGTGAGATATATGAGGACATGGGGCTGTTTCACAGAGGAATTTCTCAGCCTCCCTAACTCCTCAGGCTCTGTTTTGCCAGCACAGCTCCCTGCAAGGATTAGATCTGTCTGACCTAAGAGCCAGTTGGCATCTTCCTCCTAACAGAAGCTAGATTTCACTGGGACTAGACTCTTTCTTGACAGCATTTTCCCAGACTGGCCCAGGAGCGTCTCATTTCCAAGGTCTCTGAAGGGCTGGCTCACCTCTGTTCTCCACAATCACTTGCTTCCTTTTTTCTCCTCCCTCCCTAGGGTCCTCCTCATTTCCTTTCCTTCCAGCTTCTTGCACTATTGGGTTTTGGGAGGAGGTTGTGTGTGTGCGCGTGTGCGTGCCTGTGTATGTTTCTTCTTCCTTTTTTGCCCTAATAAATTTGTTTTGCAGGTTTAAAAAAGGAAAACCAGCGTCATCCAGGATTTTGCATTAATTTTTATCTGCTTCCACATCTCCCTGTGTGATCTCTGTGGCTTTAAAATCCCACGTTTCCAGCGCATTCCGCTATTGTCTAACAAAAGTTGTTTTAAACCTTGCTCTGCAAGCACCAGAGGAGAACTCATAAAAAGGAAGGCAGCAGCAGATGCAATCGCGGATGTGGCTTAGTCCTTGCAGCGGCCCCAGAGAGCTGTTCGGAGTGTACCATCCGCAGCAATGAATCCAGAAGAGCGAATTGTGACATGGCTTATATCTCTTGGCGTTTTGGATTCTCCCAAAAAGACCATCTGCGATCCAGAGGAGTTCTTGAAGTCCTCACTGAAAAATGGGGTCGTGCTCTGCAAGCTGATCAACAGACTTGTGCCTGGCTCAGTGGAAAAGGTAAGGCCAATTTGCACTATCTTCAGGATTGCTTTACCACCAGAGAGCAGCAATAATATAATTCAAGCTTTACTATTGCCCAGTGCATGGGAATCTCCTACTTCAATAACTTACTAAGAGTTAGAGCCGGGCGTGGTGGCGCACGCCTGTAATCCCAGCACTCGGGAGGCTGAGGCAGAAGGATCGGTGCGAGTTCGAGACCAGCCTGGGCTACAAAAGTGAGCTCAAGGAAAGCCTGAGCTGCATAGCGAGACCCTGTCTCAAAAAGACAAAAAAAAAAAAAAAAAAAAAAAAAAAAAGAAGAAAAG
>PVJA010058669.1:0-10007 GCA_004027025.1 Myocastor coypus
TCCTCCTGCCTCAGCCTCCCGAGTGCTGGGATTACAGGCATGAGCCACCATGCCCAGCTTGTTTCCCTGTTTTAAAGCAGGGTTAACTATGTTTTAGGTATACTCAGAATCTGTACAGGGACTTGAAGAAAATTAACACTTTAGCAGAGTTTGTGATCTCATATTCTTGAGCAGATTTTTAAAGGTTTGTTAACAAATTTGTTTTCTTTAAAGCCCATTTGTAAAATTTAGCTTTACCAACTAGATGTTTTATACGGTCTGAGTGTACCATTCCCTAGCTGAGGTGGATTAAGAGAGATAAGATTGCTGTCATCCTGATACACTGGAGTGAAACAAGAGAGTTGGTGTGTGGGCGGGGCTTCCCAAAGCTTGTTGGGAAGGAGGGTGCTGGGTGATGGGTGGGCTGTACTGTCAGCAGCACACTGGGGACCCAGCTGTCCTTGGAGCTCCTGGGATTCCTTCCTGTAGACCTTTTCTTTTTTCTTTCAGTGCTAGGGATTGAACCCAGGTCCTTTGTACTAAGCTGCATCCCCAGACCTTTTCCTATTTTTTGAGAAGTAGACTGCCCAGCTTAGTTGCTAAGTTGCCCAGGCTTGGCTCAGACTTGTAATCCTCCTGCCTCAGGCTCCTAAAGTACTGCGATTAAAGTATGCACCACCACACTGGTTTATTAGCATTTCTTCTATTGAATATTTTATTATTATTTTTTAAATTATTATTATTATTATTATTATTATTATTATTATTATTTGTCTTTTTGAGACAGGGTCTCCCTGTGCAGTTCAGGCTAGCCTTGAGCTCACTTTTGTAGCCCAGGCTGGTCTCAAACTCTCACCGATCCTCCTGCCTCAGCCACCCAAGTGCTGGGATTACAGGCGTGAGCCACCACGCCCGGCTGAATATTTTATTATATGTAAAAAAAAAATTCAAACAAACTGAAAAGGCAAAACAAAGCCAAGCCGTGAACAACAAAAGCCTTTTGCGCTGGAATCTACCAGCCGTATCTTTCTCTCCTCCCCTGCTCCCACGGCTATCCACCTCTACATCCCTTGTCCCTCTTCTTGTTTGAGTAAGCTCTAGACCAGTACATTCTGCCCCCAAACACATGGCTTTTATTAACTTGAATGAAATGTACAACCCTCCAGGGTGACATCAGGGGAGCTTGGCCAGGAGCATGAGCCTGTGAACTCCAGGTCCCTGGCAGGATCCACAGTATTGCTGTCACTTGGGAGGGTTCCCCATGCTCCATCCCAGGGGTTCTCGATGTGGAGACATGCTTGTGAGGAGACCATAGGGCCTCTTGCTGCCTGCCAAACTCTCCTTCCCACCCCACAGGAGCCATGAACCTGGACAGTCTGTGGCTGGTGGTCTCTGGCCCCACCCAGGCACTTTCCAGGCTGTGCTGGCGCTGACCCTGCACAAGGCATGGACCCTCAATGACCTGGCGGTCAGCATGGCAAGCAAGAGCCAGGGCCTGATCCAGGTGTCCGCCAGGACTGCCACCTACCTCCAGGTGAGCAGTGCCTCCCATCAGCCCCTTTGGGCTCCTGCATCTGCAGAGGGGAAACCAGACGGTGGGAATGAGGATCCGGCCTGCAGATGGGTTAATTCTGGCCCACACAGGGCTGCCAACCATCAGAAGTGTTGCTGAGTGAATATATGGGAGAGAGAGCCTTCAAAGAGTTGAGATTTCCATGTTCTTGTGTAGGGGTTGATGGGGAGATACATAACACTTTGAAAGCAAGTCAAACAGGACCTTGAATAGTCCAAGACTTTTGGAAAAAAAAAAAAAAAAAAACACCAGAAGGAAAATGTTGAAGTCCGAGGGCAGCTTTACCCTGACTGCTGACTATGCAGATGTGCTTCTCTGTGCGTGTTCAGCCCAGAGGCTGGTGCTCTTGGGGAGAAAGGTAATCAGCATCCTCCCCAGAGTGGACCTCAAAGAACCAGGTCACAGCTGAGGGCACAGGTGGGGTGGTGGGTGGGCCAAGCTGCCCCCAAGGCAGGGCTGGATGGTGCCAGGGTGGGGTCTGGGCAGTGGGGCCTTCTGCTGATGGGACTGGTGGAGGCATGGGGCGGCAGGCAGTGTGAGCCAGGTCAGCAGTGCAAGGAGCAGTGGCAGGTTCCTGCAGGTGACTGCCAGCAGAGGTGGCAGTCTAGCAAGTGTGCTGGCACCAGAGATGCCAGGTTTGCCAGTGAGCTGGCTATGGGGAAGGAGCAAAGGGCAAGAGAGAGAATACTGAGGTTGTGTCCCAAGCAGCTGGGCAGAAGGAAGTGCTGTTTGCTGGAATGGGGATCCTGGGGCAGGGGTCCAGGGGCTCCAGCAATGACATAAGGGTCAGAGACATAGAAATGAAGTCTTCCAGAGTGGTGATGTTTGACCAGAGGCTCAGCAATGCCCAGCACATCCTGGCCCCTCCTGTCCCCCAAGGGCTGTGTGAATGAGAGGACCACAGACAACAGGACCTGGGTACCATGCAGGTCCCGTGCCAGGCCCAGTGCAGCTCAGAATCACGCCAGCTCTTCCCAGGGCTGCAGAGCCTTGCACTAGGCGGGAAGGAGCACGTGGCAGCATGTGCCCTCAGAGTTCAGAGGGCTTGCTTACTGGTGATGGTGGCCCAGTGGAATCACTTTTCCTTTCCAAACTGAAAAGGGATGGCTATGTGGTATGATAGAAATATATGACCAGTGTTCAATTTTTTTTTTTTTTTTTTTTTGAGAAGGGGAGTACTGGGGACTGAATTCAGGACCTTGCGTTTGCAGGGAGACACTTATGTACTTATGTCACTGAGCTATCTCCCTGGCCCCAAATATTCAAATTTTAAAAAATTATTACAGTTGAGGACACATTGCTATCAACCTCCCTTGCTTTGAGCACGCTCATCCCATTGTTCTTGCACTTTCTGAAGCAGTTCTGGAAGTCTTCCTTCCTGAGTGTCTCTACAAGGTATGAAGGAAACACAGTGGGTGCGGCTGCGCAGTGCCATCCCCGAAGGGCACATTTGTAGTGACACAGTGGTGTCCTCGTCTTGCCTTATTCATGGATCTGGCACCATGTGACTTCTGCCCTTCCCCAAAGACAAGATGACCACAAAGGGTCAGAGTTGGGGATTAATTCAGGACATTCAGCCAGCCATGACAGCACAACTAAAGACTCCATAAAGAGGACCTGTAGGATGGCATCAGAAAGTGGCAAAAATGATGAGATAAATGTTTTGAAGCAAGGTAGAATATTTTGAGAAGTAATGGCAATGTGCCTTTTATGATAAAAGATTTTTTTTTTTTTTTTTGTCTTTTTGAGACAGGGTCTTGCTATGCGGTTCAGGCTGGCCTTAAACTCACTTTTGTAGCCCAGGCTGGTCTCGAACTTGCACTGATCCTCCTGCCTCAGCCTCCCAAGTGCTGGGATTACAGGCGTGCGTCACCACGCCCGGCTCTATGATAAAAGATTTTATCTTTACATTTACATCATTTTTTTTTTAAATTGCATCTCATAAGTCTGCTCAGCACTGGGAGTGGTAGAGAATTTTTCTTCCTTTTGTAGGGCCCTGGAGAGAGAAAGCCAAGTCCTATCAGCCAGGACATGACTTATGCAGATGCCTTTGGGGGAAATGGGTTTTGAAGAGTGAGTGGGACCTGACCAAGTAGCAAGGGGGTAACCTGGAAACCCAGGCAGAGGAAATTAAGGTGCTCAAAGGCTTTGGTCTTCTCCTTGCCTCATAGTAGGTTTCCATGGTGACAGCCACACCACTGAGCCTCTTCCAAGGCTGGATGGAACTTGAGTCAGTTTGGAGCACCACAGTGCAGAATGAGGTCTACACCAAGAAAGGTGAGAACCAAGCAGTTCTTCATGGCTGGCTGAGAGGAGCCCAGCAGGAGCTGCACTTCACAGCAGCCTAAGGGCACACAGAGCGGGTGTGTCAGGGGAATCCTCTCCCTATTCGGATCCCATCCACGTTAGCATCGGGCCTGAAGCTCAGGTGCCCAGCCCCGCTGGCTCCCTAGGGAGCTCTAGGTGCAAGTGGTGGTGGCCATGGGTCCTTGTGGGAGGTCCAGACACAGCAGGAGCCAGTGGTCTTTGGGGTCTGGCAGGGTGAGGCTGTAGCCCATTGGCCTCAGGGGCAGATCCAAGACCACCCTCCTCCTCCCGGGGCAGCCTGGCCAAGAGCCAGCGTTTTGCTGCACTCCTGGAAACCCCAGGCATTGCTGGCTGCCCCGGGCACAGGCACGGGAGGCCCACAGCACGGCCTGCAGCTGGAGGGTGGGCTGGAGGAGCGGCACTACAGCAGGCACTGCCCCAGGCGTGTGTGCCACAGGTATGTGCGCTGTTCCCCCAGCTGACCCCCTGAGGTGTGGTAGCAGACCAAGTTTTCCTTTGTTTGTCTCAGAGGGTCACAGGGCACAGATAGGTGAAGGCCTGAGCCTCAGTGAAAGCCACCTCTGCCGACAGCCTCGTACCCTTAGTGCCGTGGGTCAGCTGAGGTGGAAGTGGGAGTCTGTCCGGGTCCTTGCACCCAGCTGATAAAAAGCAACGCCCCAGTGCAGGGACAACCGGCCTCCCCGAAGCACATCAGCAGAACATGGAAGCAGCAGCAGCAGGTGTCGCTCGCAGCGATGGTGGGTTTAATTGCATTTGCACTCAGCGCCTGTGCTCAAGCACCCTGGACACGTGGGAACCGCAGAGAACAAAGAGGTGGGGCCCTCACGCCTGGAGCGCTCCTGTTCACAGCAACTGCATTAGCTCTAATTTAACCACTGCCTGAGCAGTGATGCTATTATCATCACCTCGTGTTACAAATGGGGACACTGGGGCAGCGAAGCCAACCCTTTACCCAAGGTCATGCAGCTGCTGAAGGACTGAGCGTGGATCCCAGCTCTCCTCTGCGGGATTCCAGACCTGCTGTGCTAGCTGTCCCCTGGGTTTCTGCTACTGAATGGTGGCAGTGAGCCTAACAGTGCCCACTTTGCTGGTACGGGGATGTCTTGGTTACTTTTCTGTCATTGCTGAGACAAGATATCTGATGCCCCAAATCAAGGAAGGAATGATTTAGCTCAGTTTGTGGAGGTTTCAATCCGTAATCAGCTGGCTCCAACACAGGGTGGCAAATGGCAGAGGGCAGTAGTCCAAGGTGGCAGAAAACAGCAAAACAAGGCGGAGCCAGAAGTGAGGGAGCAAGCCTCGTTCCCTCCCTGACACTCTGGGCAGGCTAGCACCCCTAGGGCAGGTGTGTGCAGCACTCACACCGTGTCCGCACCTTCCTCCTACACGGGATGAGGAATCCACAAAGTGAGGACCTCGGTCACCTGCTGAGCAGCTTAAACCTCTAAACTTCTCAAGTTGACACAATATATCAACAATTACACAAGAGATGGAAAGTTGGGGTCCACTGGAGAATCCTGAAACACAACGCTGCCATGGGTCCTGATCTCCTCTCAGTGAGCTTTAGTTCCGCAAGCTTGGGGCAGGCCCGGCCTGAGCCTGTGCAGGCCAGCGGTGCCAAGCCTGCCAAGCGTTTAAGGCTTTGGCTCATCTTCCCAATCCACTCCAGGCACCCCTGGCACCTGCCCATCCTGCAGGACCTCCTGTTGGAGGGGACCCTCACCATGGACAGGTAGCACCAGTGTCACTCACAGACAAGGATGGTCCTGAATGACCCGGAGGAGATGCTGCAGACTGCAGTCCTGGCCTGCCAGGCTGGGCATCCCTACATGAGTGGCCCCAGGGAGAGGGCTGGGAGCAGGGTAGTCCTTTTGCCCTGCTTCCTGACCGGCTCTGCAGTGTGGTTGTCCCCAGGTCTGCATGGGAATGACCCACCCCTGTGATGGCATGGCGATTCCCAGGAGCCTGGAGGGTGCTTGGTCTCAGGAAATCAGCACCATGCAAATAAGAAGGCCCCAGATGGCCCCCATCAGTGGCTGGAATCCCACCCTGAGACTAACACAGGGTGCCACTCAGTGCCCCCTGCTACCTTCTACTTGTCAGCCAGGAGATCTGCTCACAGTGCCACTGTGGGTCTGTCCGCCCCTTGCCTAAAGCTCTCACAGCATCTCGCAGGCTGGAGGCCCCAGTCTGGACCCTCTGCTCTTGCTGGGTTCACGCCATCTAGTCTCCTTGCTCCCCAACCTATTTCTTTCCTGCCTCGGGACCTTTGAATACTCTGTGTCTGGAGTTGTTCCCCTCTCTGGCTTTGCCTGTTTCCGTCCTACCTGCTCCTAATTTTGGATGAAGCTCAACATCACATCTTCTGGGAAACTCATCTGGACCCCAGGTCCCTCAGTTACACCTCCGGCTCACGGCCCCTCAGCACCCAGACCTTTGGCCTCCAGTGCCATCTTCAATCACAGTTGAGTTTTCAGGCAACAATGGGGTCAGTCTGTTTGCTCTGCTGGTCTGAAGACTCACAGTGGATGCAGGAGAGGTAATTTATACCTCAGCATGGCCTCCCTGCTAGGTAAAATCCATTGTCTCCCAAAAGAGACAGTAACTGTTCCGGTGCTGCAGGCCATGGACCTCTGTCACAGTAACTTGGCTTTGCTGTTCAGTATGGAAGCATCACAGCCTCTAGGTTAATGAGCAGCCTGTCTGTGATCAGAACCGTGGTGATGAGCCTATGATGTACTCAGCCAGCTGTTTGCTGTCCCTGAAAGCTCTAACAGGTTCACCTTCATTCCAGCCAGGTGTGGCGGTGCACACCTGTGATCCCAGCACACTGGGAGGCTGAGGCAGGATGATCACAAGTTCCAGCCCAACCTAAAACAACAATTTAGCAAGACTCCGTCTCAAAATAAACACTTAAAAAGAGGGATAGGATGTTGCTCATTAGGGAGGCCCTAGGTTCAATCTGCATACCCAAAACCAAACCAAACCAAAACTTTATTTACAAAAACAGTCTGGATTTGGCCGGTGGGCTAGAGTTTGCCAAATCTTGGCTTAGAGGGGCTGACATTTAGCTTCATAGGCAGGAAGCTCACACTTGCTGTGTGTCCCCTGCTAATGGCTTCACAGTCTGGTTCTTAGTGTCCCTGGTGATACAGCAGGGCAGCAATACTCACCCCTAAGCAGAGGCGGATGTGAGCTGTGAGGGCAGAGGTGAATGCCATGTTATGCCAAGTATGGGAAACATGCCTGCTGCACCTCATGAAAACCCCCTAGGGGAGTGATCTGGGGGTCCTGTCATTCTGCATTGTAAATTTATTGAGTACCCACTGTGTGCCCATCTCTACAAAAGACTGTGGTGTTTTCCCCCCTCTTAGAATGTGGGTGGGTGAGGCCAGGCCAACCGTGGAGCCCTGGAGCCAGCTCTCCTCGGCCTTACTTCCTGTCTACCAGAGGAGGCTGTGAGTGGCCCCCAGAGGAGGGCAGCAAGTCCTCAGAGCTTTTCGAGGACACAGAACAGGATGTCAGCCCACAGCACCTGCAGGTGTGGCTCCCGGTGGACAGGTTTGCAGTTTCCTCAACCGGAGATTGCAGGATAGCTCCCTGGGCCAAATCCAACCAGCAGATGTGTTTTGCTTGGCCTGTTTAGGATCGAAATGTGTACTTAAATTAATTGTTAGCATTGCAGATTGGAAGACTGAGAATATAACCCAGCTCTCTGCTGTTTATAAGGAAAAAAAAAATTCAGAAAATCTGACCACACTGGGCCTCAAATCCAAGCTGAAACAATTACAGGCTAAAACTGAGTGGATGGGGATCTTTAATGTAATGGCACTAGGATATGTGCTCTTTTTAAAGCTGTGTATACTGACACACATTTTTCTCCTCTCTTGGGATGTTTCTTTTCTTCTATCATATTGATTCCAGAACAGAGTTCTGGATTCCTTTGTCTTCAGATTTCCCCAGTGATACAATCCTGTTTCGAGGCAGCTTCAGCAACTTGGTTAGTACAGCTAGGAAAATCTGGCTGAGCGTTCCCCAGTGTAGCTGGCTAAGTAGTTTTTGGGTGAATAAATGATTAACCATGTGTAGTTGTTTCCTATTGCTGCTCTTACAAGTTCCACAAAATGACACCCATTTCTCTCATGGTTCTTGAGCTCAGAATTCCAAAAGAGGGTCACTTTGCTAAACTCAGTCTGGTGAGATAGCTCAGGGGCACAAGTGCCTGCCTGGCAAGTACAAGGTCCTGAGTTTGATCCCCAGTTCCAGAAAAAAAAAAAAGTGATAAACTCAAGGTGTCAGCAGAGTTCAGTTCCTTCAGAAGACAAAAAGAAGTGCTTGTCCCTCAGGGTTTCCAGCTTCTAGAAGCCACCTGCAGTTTTCTTCTGTCTTCAAAGCCAACTGTGGCTTCTTCCAATTTCTGTGATTCTGACCTTGGTATCCCTTCTCATAAAGACTTTGTGGCCACAATTAGCCGCCAGATGATCCAGGATAAGCTCTGCATCTCGAAGTCCTTAATCCAACCCATTTCTGCAAATTCTTTTTCGCCCCCATGGAAGGTGGCCTATTCACAGGGTCCAGGAACTGAGACATGAGCTTCATGGGGGAGTGGGAATTATTCCACCTGCCACCCTGTGAGTTACACTTTGTCCCACTCCGTCTTGGCTTTGACCCTATGGCTTCAAGCTCTAGTGATTCTACCTTTTGCAAATATTGTGTCACCATCCAAGTAGATAATCAGCCTAAATGTCATCTGACAACATGATCCAAATGTGTCGTAAGTTTATTAACTAACTAGCAAGTCACTCAGCTTGGAAACAAAAGAAAAAGCACAGAAGGGGTTAGCAAGTCTCATCCTGAAGCCATACTTTTAAGCTGTCTAAGAAAAGTGCTAGTCATAAATTTCAGCTTGGGCAGAGTATTCCATTCTTTGAACACTGAAAGTCCTGATGAAGTTAGACTCATACAAGGAATGATGGGAAATTTATAACAATATAGGCAGTCCACTGGATCATTTGGACAGCTCACAGCCTTTCTTATCAAATATTTACATTGGTTCTTTTTTCTTCATTTGTAAATGACTCCCTCAGTTCTGTATGTGCAGGGAACAATGGTGTAGAATGGTAGAAACTGGGTCACTGCAGCTGCTGGTGGTCGTGCTGCATATGTGATGAAAACGCAGCTGTCCAGACTTCTTTTTCTTTTTAAAATCATAACAATTATTTTACAAGAAAGGAAAAGAGCCTTGAGAAATCAAGTGGTGACATATTTTTAAAAAATTACTGTGTAGCCGGGCGTGGTGGCTCACGCCTGTAATCCCAGCACTCGGGAGGCTGAGGCAGGAGGATCAGTGCAAGTATGAGACCAGCCTGGGGCTACAAAAGTGAGCTCAGGACCAGCCTCAACTGCATAGCGAGACTCTGTCTCAAAAAGACAAAAAAAAAAAAAAAATTACTGTGTAAAGGTCTGATTATTAGGAATCCAGTGATGAGAAGAGTAGATGCCTGCTAGGTCCCTTGGAGGAGACTGAGGGGACCCCACCCCCATCCCCCCGCCAGTTGGGAAGGTCCTGGGTGTGCTTGCGCCTGCTTCCTGCCTCTGAGCAGATGAGGGTGGTTGTGCCTCTTTCCTCATCAATCCTGTCTCCTGGCTGCTGGGTTCTAAGGGTAGCTTCTCCCGTCTTGTAGAGATGGGTAGCGACATCTCAGTGCTTCTTTTTTTTTTTTTAACATTTAAAAAAAAAATTTATTTATTTATTTTTTTCTTGTTTCAGAACCTTTGTTTGTTTATTCACTCATTTTTATGGCCGGCTCAGCCCACCCAGAGGACAGGGCTGGTGCAGCATGTGGTGCCAGGGATCAAACTGCGGTCCCTGAAGCCACCCAAGCTTTCCCAAGCAGGTGCTTTAGACCACTGAGCCATCCCGCCGGGCCCCAAATATAAATCTTTTTTTTTTTTTTTTGAACTTTTGTTTGTTTATTTATTTATTTTTATGGCTGGCTCAGCCTGCCCTGAGGGCAGGGCTGGCACAGCATGTAGTGCCGGGGGTTGAACCGCGGTCCCTGCAGCCGCCTAAGCTTTCTTAAGCAGGCGTTTTAGACCACTGAGTCATCCTGTCGGGCCCAGGGCT
>PVJA010058670.1:0-10005 GCA_004027025.1 Myocastor coypus
GATAAAAAAACAAAAAAAAAAAAAAAAAAAAAAAAAAAAAAAAAAAAAAAAAAAAAAAAAAAAAATGAGTGAATAAACAAAGGTTCTGAAACAAGAATAAAAATAATAAATAAATTTTTTAAAAAAAATAACTTGCACTCTTACTGGGCACACACTTGTAATCTTTTGAGAAGGCTGAGGCAAGAGGATTGTTGTACCTGTGAGGACAGCTTGGACTACAAAGTGAGTTCAAGGCCAGCCAGAACTGTATAGTGAAATTCTGTCTCCAAAAAAACAAAATTAGCATTCTTTTCATTCCTTTTTTTTTTTTTTTTTGCAGGACTGGGGTTTGATCTCATGACCTTGCATTTGCCAGGCAGGCACTTGTGCCATGGAGCTATTTCCCCAGCTCTCCTCCTTTCAGTCTTAATGCAAAAAATAATGATTAGATTACAAAGGATGACATCTATGTTAATGCAAGGTGTTTCTGAGAAAATATCAAATTCCATACCGACATGTAGACTGGTATAATTAAAGAAAAACCTTCTGCCTTCAAATGGTTTTTATAATCTTATGAAAAGAACATTAGCATTACAACAGATCAAATGTCAAAGTAAAATTAAATATTAACACATGAAGCAACAAAATAAGTGGCTAGGCTAAAGAAAAGAAAACAAGAATTTAAATGGTATGAAATAAAAGTAGCAAGAAAAAAAAAACTACACATGAAATAACTTCAGAAAGTGTCATCAAGGCCGGCAAGAGAGCTCAGTGGTCGAAAGCGCCTACTTAGGCAAGTGTAGACAACCATACGGACCACGGTTAGGTCCCCAGCACCATATACTGCACCAGTCCCACCCCCAGGGCAAGCTGAGCTGGCCATTAAGTAAGTTTGGGGCCCAGGGAGATAGCTCAGTGGAATAAGTGCTTGCCAGGTAAGCACAAGATCCTGAGTTCAATCCCCAGTACAGCAAAAAAAAAAAAAAAAAAGCAAAATAAACTGGTAGAATAAACTATTCAAAACAACCACAGACATACCAAATGTTAGGGGGAAAAGCAAAATAGGAAAAGCTTGCCACACTGAAAAAGAGAAACTCTTGGGTCAGTGAGATGGCTCAGTGGTCTAAACGCCTACTTAGGAAAGCTTAGACAACCGCAGGGACCATGGTTCAATCCCAGGCACCACATGCTGCACCAGCCTCGCCCCCAGTGCAGGCTGAGCTGACCATATTTTTTTTTTTTTTTTCTCGTTTCAGAACCTTTATTTGTTTATTCACTCATTCTTATGGCTGGCTCAGCCCGCCCCAAGGGCAGGGCTGGCGCAGCATGTGGTGCCGGGGATCGAACCGTGGTCCCTGAAGCCACCCAAGCTTTCCCAAGCAGGCGCTTTAGACCACTGAGCCATTCTGCCAGGCCCCCATATTTTTTTTTTTTTAAAGAATTTTTTTAGGGCCGGGCGTGGCGGCTCACGCCTGTAATCCCAGCACTCCGGAGGATGAGGCAGGAGGATTGATGCAAGTTCGAGACCAGCCTGGGCTACAAAAGTGAGCTCAAGGCCAGCCTCAACTGCATAGCGAGACCCTGTCTCAGAAAGACAAAAAAAAAAAAGAATTTTTTAGGGGCCCAGCAGGATGGCTCAGTGGTCTAAAGTGCCTGCTTAGGAAAGCTTGGGTGGCTGCAGGGCCCGAGGTTCGATCCCTGGCACCACATGCTGCACCAGCCCTGCCCTTAAGGCAGGCTGAGCCAGCCATAAAAATAAATAAATAAACAAACAAAAGTTATGGCCTGCTCAGCCTGCCCTGAGGGCAGGGCTGGCGCAGCATGTGGTGCCAGGGATAGAACCTCGGTTCCTGCAGCCACCCAAGCTTTCCTAAGCAGGCACTTTAGACCATTGAGCCATCCTGCCTGGCCAGAGCTGGCCATAATATTTAAAAAATAAAAAAAAAAAAGAGTGAGAAAGTCTTACATTTCAGAAGCCTTCTACTTGCCAGCTTTAACTGCACCTTCCACATGAGCTAGCGCCCACAGCGAGTATCCAGCCTGTGAGGGAGTTCTGGTGGGCAGCTCAAGAGGTCTGACCCAAGCCCTACATGAACCTTGTTCACAACTGATAACTCACCAGAATGCTCTTGAAAATTTTAATGAAAGACACAGTCAGGCTGCAGAGATAGCTCCTTGGTCTAAACACCTGCCTGGCCGGGCGTGGTGGCACACGCCTGTAATCCCAGCACTTGGGAGGCTGAGGCAGGAGGATCGGTGTGAGTTCAAGACCAGCCTGGGCTACAAACGTGAGCTCAAGGCCAGCCTGAACTGCATACTGAGACCCTGTCTCAAAAAGACAAAAATAAATAAATAAATAAATAAAAATAAAAAATAAACACCTGCCTGGCAAGCACAAGGACCTAGGTTCAATCCCCAGTAGCACATGTCAGGCCAACCCCACGTTGAGCCAACCACCAAAACTGGACATGATGGCACATACCTATAATGCCAGCACTGAGGAGGCTGAGACAGGAGGCTCATTATGAGTCTGAGCTCCAGTCCCTGTACCAAATGAATGAATGAATGAATGATTTTTAAAGACAGGCCAGGTGGTAGTATACCTCATGACTCCAGTGCTCAAGAGGCTGAGTCAAAATGATTGCCAAGAGCTCAAGGCCAGCCTAGTCTACACAGTGAGTTGACTAGGCTGGACTATACAGCAAGGCCCTGTCTCAAGAAAGATACAGAGACAAGGTGCTGGGGAGATAGCTCAGGGGTACAAGTGCCTGCCTGACAAGTGCAAGGTCCTGAGTTCGATCCTTGGTTCAAGAAAGAAAGAAAGAAAGACAGACAGACACAGACAGAGAGACAGAGACAGAGAGAGAGAGAGGTAGAGCACCACACCTTGTTATCCTAGCACTCTTGAAGAATGAGACAAAAGATCATGAGTTAAGAGCCTAGCTGAGCAACTCCACAAGACTTTGTCTCAAAACAAGAAGAGTTAGGGATGTAGTTAAGTGCAAAGCTTCTGAGTTCATCCCCAGAATCACACAAAAAAAAAGTCCTTTAGAGCAGAAGCACAGCCAGGGTACAAAGACACAAATAAACTAGAGATAAAAGAATGGAGCCAGTAGAGGATAAATTAAAAACAAAAAAACAAAACTGGGTATGGTGGCTCACACCATAATCCCACCATTCAGGAGTCTGAGGCAGAAAGACTGCCACAAATTCAAGGCCATCCCAGGTGACACACATAGTGAGCTCAAAACTAGTCTGCTTGCCTGTCAAGCGCAAGGGCCTGAGTCCAATCCTTGGTCCACAAAAATAAATAAATAACAAGGCTGGGCCTGGCGGCTCCCACCTAGAATCCCAGCACTTGCAAGGTTCAGGCAGGAGGATCGATGTGAGTTTGAGACCAGCCTGGGCTACAAAAAGTGAGGTCAAGGCCAGCCTGAACTGCATAGCAAGACCCTGTCTCAAAAACAAAACAAGTAAATAATAAAATAACCTTCCTTACATACACAAAATAAAACAAAATCAATGGTGAAAGCCCTTGTACCCCGCTAAAAATTAAGCAAAAGCGCTCATGCAGATGATACATTTCCCTGGTATTCAGAGCCAGGTCCTGCAGGCAGAGGGGTTTCCAGTAGCTCTACATAAGTCACACATACAGCACTTTCACTCACTAATACATCACATGCCCCGGATATTGGAAGGGGTTAGGAATTAGACCTCTGGGTACCACGGTCCACAAGGGCATGTCCATGTCCTGTTGTGTGTGGGCTCCAGTAGTCCTTCGTGGCTGTTTCCTTCTGGTATAATTGGAGGCAATCAACCACTGAGCTACATCCCCTGACCCTTGCTTTTTTTTTTTTTTTGCAGGACCAGGGATTGAACTCAGGTCCTTGCATTTGCCAGGCAAGCACTTATTCTACTGAGCTATCTCCCCAGCCCCGTTTTTATAAATTTTGAAACAGACTCTCTGGTTGGATCCCCAGGCCTGCTGTATCGCCCTAGCCCCCTGGGCATGCTGAGAGGCAATTGAGACCCAGCATGGTAACACGTGCCTGCGATCCCAGCTCTTGGGAGGCTAGAGGTGAAACACTCTAAATTCAATCTGCATGCCCAAGTGCTAGGAATGGTTTCCTCGACAGGCTCTTCCTTTGTTTATTTTACTATTATTATTATTATTATTATTATTATTATTATGCTTCATATTTTAAGGAAGGATCTACAGGGTGTTCAGCGTCTCATTACTAGATCAGACTTGTAGTGACCTGTTTTACAGCCTCCCAAGAGCTGAGATTACAGGCGCACCACCAAGCCCAGTCTCAATGGCTGTCTCAGCATGCCCTGGGCACAATCAAACCCCAGCCCCCAGCTTTAATCTACTGAGCTAGTTGGCTGGCCCTCTCCTCCTGTTCAGATACGCTACAGGTCATGCTCGACCACAAACTTTCAGTTTAGTCAAGGCCAACAGTGGAACACTGTCCCCTTCAGAATGGTGTCCTTAGAGCCAGGCACACCTTGACACTAAGAAATGGTTGAAGAAACTTGCTGCTGAGGAGTGAGACCCACATAACATACCTAACCATTGTCCTGTACTGACTGAAACACCACCAAAACTGAGATCATTTTCTTCTGTTGAGGACTGATAACACTGTATGTCTACCTATTATTTTTTTTATTTCTTTCTTTCTTTTTTTTTTTTTTTGGCAGAACCAGGGATCAGGGGCCCGGCAGGATGGCTCAGTGGTCCAAAGCGCCTGCTTGGGAAAGCTTGGGTGGCTTCAGGGACCTCGGGATGGGCTGAGCCGGCCATAAAAATGAGTGAATAAACAAACAAAGGTTCTGAAACAAGAAAAAAAAATTAAAAAATAAAAATTAAAAAAAAAAAGAACCAGGGATCAAACTCAGGACCTTGCACTTGCCAGGCAGGCACTTGTGCCCCTCAGCTATCTCCCCTGGTCCCATGTTTTTTGTTTTGTTTTGTTTTTTCTTTTTTTTTTTTTTAATTCTGAGACAGTTTCACTACCCTCAAACTTGTGATCCAACATGGTATCATGTGCCTGTAATCCCAGCACTGTATGGCTGAAGCAAAAGGATCAAGGTTAGCTTGAGGCCAGCCTGAACTACACAGCAAGCCCCTAGTTCAAAAAAAGTTTTCTTTTAAATTTACAATCCTCGTGCCCCAGGCTCCCAGGTAGGTAGAGTAAGAGTTACAAATTTGTGCAGGATAGTCTCAAACTTTCAAGCCTCCTGCCTCACGCTCCTGAGTAGTTGCAATTACAGGCATATACCAACATGGCCTGTAGAAGACTTATTTTTAAGGCTTAAATTTCTACTGCACTAGAGCCGACGAGATGGCTCAGAAGTCTAAAGTACGTGTTTAGGCAAGCTTAGGCAACCGCAGGGACCATGGTTTGATCCCCAGCACAACATACTGCACCAGCCCCACCCCCAGGGCAGGCTGAGCCAGCCATACAACAACAACAAAAAATTTCTGCTGCAGTTTTCCTCAGTACCTGAAATAAGAGGCTGAGGAGATGATAGCTCAGCAGTCTGTCTCAAAACGACAAAATAATAAAAAATTAATAAAAGAGCATATTATCATGTAATAACTACATAGAAAAATAACTACGTAAGTCAAATATGTTTTTAAGGTTGCTATTAGTAAAGGTTGTCAAGTAAATGCAATGTTACACTGACACAAATCATTTTACTAAAAAAAGCCCCTGGCACTATGGGGAATCCAATTGAGGGGCTCCAAGCTCTTTTCCTAAGACAAGGTCTCACTAGGTTGCCCAGGGAAAACTCAAAACTTGTAAGCTCCTGCCTCAGCCTCCCTCAGCGCTGAGATTATTAAAAGTATATTAACAGTACTGTCTGACCTAGTTACTCAACATAGGAACCTATACTATGTCTTACATTACTTGGAATACCAAGTTAGTCATACAAATCACAACTGTGGAGGACCGCCTGAGCAGCTCTCCTTGAAAGAAGAGCAACTGTCTCCATTTTGACCTGCTGAGCCTGACCCTATTCCCTCATACTGAAATGTACAGAGCTGTCTAGGACTTCTCATTATCCTCTCAACTGGCCTTAAGCAGTGTGTACTGGTCTAGCCAAGGTGCTGGTGGTAATTTTTGAAGATGGCACGTGTGTTTCCCTGATAACAGGATGAAGAGCCAATGCTCCAGTGTTAGCTGGGATTGAGCCTCGAGATAGAAGCTATGACTTCCTGGGACTTGAAAGATTACACATCAGGGCTGAAGCACCAGACCCCCAAAATATTAGATACTATCTCAATAGCATAATGCAAATTACTTCCTTTGCATATCTCTGAATTCGGTGGAGGTGAATGCAGGCCTCCTACCTAGCCCAGCTCACAGCACTCACCTTCTTCCCACAATTCCCTTTTGCAAGCCACTTCCCCTTCTCCAATGAATAAAACATGAGTGCAGCCCTGGGTGGCTCTCTGGGTTCTGGAAAGCCATCTTCATGGTTGGACTTAGGGCCCCTTGGCTCCCCAATAATTACATATATATACACACATATATGTATGTGTGTGTCTTAGTGTCTTTGTTATCGTTGTGGGTTGTGCTTCGAGTGATAGATTGGAATTAACTTGGTGGAATTCCAGTAACATGGTTTTGGGATTTTAAGTTTAGACTTAAGCCGAGACAAGAACGAGGAAGGGACTCCAACAACAACTATGACCAAAACTCTCAAGACAGTAAGTACATTTTCTATGTGGGCATGCTTGACTTACTTGCAGTTAAATATTTATTAAAGTGGCATAAATAATCTTACAGTTTTCGGCTGGGCGTGGTGGCTCACGCCTGTAATCCCAGCACTTGGGAGGCTGAGGCAGGAGGATCGCTGCAAGTTCGAGACCAGCCTGGGCTACAAAAGTGAGCTCAAAGCCAGCCTGAACTGCACAGTGAGACCCTGTCTCAAAAAGTCAAAAAAAAAAAAGAAAAGAAAAGAAAAAGAAAAACAGTAGAACTCTGCCAGACAAGAAACTAATGACAGAGCCAGGTGTGCTGGCACAGGCCTGTAATCCCAGAGCTTGGGAGGCTCCAAGACAGTAGGATCAGGGCAAGTTCAAGACCAGCCTGAGCTACAAAAGTGAGCTCATGGGGCTAGGGAGAGAGCTCCATGGCACGAGTGTCTGCTTGGCAAGTGCAAGGTCATGAGTTTGAACACCAGTCCTGCAAAAAAAAAAGCAAAGTGAGCTCATGGCCAGCCTGAACTGCACAGCAAGACCTTGTCTCAAAAGGACAAAAAAAAGAAGAAACTAAGGACATTATGTAACAGACTCACAAAAAGCACAAGTCACAGTACAAACCAAGCTTAGGCTTTGAGGTAATTATCAGGATATCAATAATTAACAGTTATATAAATATGATTTCAAGAACTCCTACCTGTTAGAAACTGTGAATAACCAGAGCAAAGAAGCGTCACAAAAAATGATTATGTAAGAACAATAGTGTTTTGTTTCAGGATATGTGTGAAAAGTGGTTCATGGCAGTTATACTAGATTCACTTAAACATCTGAATTTCCTGCTATCTTTTTTTTTTTTTTTTAGATTTTTTTTTTTCTTGTTTCAGAACCTTTGTTTGTTTATTCACTCATTTTTATGGCCAGCTCAGCCCACCCCGAGGGCAGGGCTGGCGCAGCATGTTGTGCCAGAGATCGAACTGTGGTCCCTGAAGCCGCCCAAGCTTTCCCAAGCAAGCGCTTTACACTGAGCCATCCTGCCAGGCCCCTTCCTGCTATCTTAACATTTAAATCAATTACAAAAGTAGCTGCCCAGGGCCAACGAGATGGCTCAGAGGTCTAACGCACCTTCTTGGGCAAGCTTAGGCAAGCACAGGGATAGAGGTTGGATCCCCAGCACCGCAGGAAGCGCCAGCCCCACCCCCAGGGGTTAGTAGGCCAGTTAGTAGGAAAGCATACTATTCTCAAAAGAACTTGGCAAGTGCAACCTTATTTTACTACTTGAATGTTTTCTGACTAATGAAATTTGAACATGATATTATAGACTCAAAACCAATTTTAAAGTAATGGGTGCTTATGAAATCCATAACATTCGACATATTCAGGTTTTGTTTTTTGTTTTGAGACAGGTTTTTACTATATAGGTTAGGTTGGCCTTAAACTCACAGTGATCCCCTACCTCAGCCTCCTGAATGCTAGCATTACAAGCATGCACCATCATAGCCCACCTATGTTTAGATTTTGAGAAGGGCAGAAATCACATGGAGTGAGCTGGGCATGGTGGAGCACACCAGGAGGCGGAGGCAGGAGGATTGGTGCAAGTTCAAGACCAGCCTGGGATACAAAAGTGAACTCAAGGCCAGCCTGAACTGCATAGCAAAACCCTGTCTCAAGAAGACAAAATGGGGGGGGGGGGGTGGCAAGTGCATGAGTTTGAATCCCGATCCCATAAAAAAAAAAAATAAGATAGCTGGGATCTGTAATAACAAAAGTACTTTCATGATATTTATCAAGCAGATTATGTATGAAACTGTGTGCTGGTTTAGAAACCTCTGAGCAGAAATTTGTTATGGTAGCCTGTATACAGACTCATTTTCCAATTGTCTCTGGCCTTCTACTTATACAAGTCAAATCAGTAAGCCATTCCTAAAACTTTGTTACTATAACTACTAACAACACTATTACAAGGGTGGGGGAGATAGCTCAGGGGCACAAGTGCCTTCCTGACAAGTGCAAAGTCCTGAGTTGGATCCTCAGATCCGAGAGAAAAAATAAAACTATTGCAATGCAGTGCTATCATGCAAACTGATTTTAGTGAGATTTCCCCACCCCAACTCCTCCCCAACCTCTTCTACCTGCTTTAAATCCATCAGAAAACTCTCAGCACAGTGCTGGAATTTTACTTTCTATAGCACAGATGTTACTTCTTAAGTCATATTTTTTTTAAAAAATTCAGAGTGCTACTGTATAGTTTCCAACACCTAAAATGCAAATAAACCCTCTTATTTTGTCTATCATTTCATGATAAACCATATTTTTCCTGAAAGATGGAAGAGTATCAATTCGAAAGCAGCCCTGAAAGTCACAATGTGTAAAGACCTCCGGTAACAGAACAAATTAATGTCAAGGCACAGCCAATAACATAATAAAGCCTCCACACGAACGTGCTTGTCAAAGGGCATCTGTATTAGCATCTCCAAGAGGTGTCCTTCAGAGAAAGGCACTGCAACTGCACTTAAAAGAAAATCATTAAGCCTGCGTCCTTAATCCCTTCCCCCACCCTCTGCCTCAGGCTGGGTCAGAGCAATTAACCAGTAGAAGGTACCATTCTGCACCCCTCTTGAATCCACACCAACCTCCCTCCCTGCCCGGCGCTGGGTTTACCCAAAGTAGCCTCTCAGCCCTGTGCAAGGCTCAAAGGAGCGCCACACCAGTTCTAAAGCAGGCTATTATTATCTTTTCTTAAAAATTCCTACTGCCCTATTTACAAAACAAGCAACTGAGACCTCAACAGCCCAAAAACCTGACCATCACACCTAGAGACCACGAATCACACACTCACACACACTCGCTAACATTAGCCTCCAATACAATCTTTATCATTTTAACTGAGACAGACATTTGGGCCAGGGAGATAGCTCAGTACAATAAGCAGTTGCCTGGCAAGTGCAGGGTCCTGAGTTTAATCCCTGGCACTGCAAAAATTAAAAGAGACAGACATTTAACTGAAACAGAAAAGAGGGTCACATTCACTACTGTAAGAGTCAAAGTGAACAAATCGCTGACTCCAACAATTGGAGCCTCACCATTGGAGGCAATAAGGAGTATGAAAGGACCAAGAGCGGACTCTAAGGGCCATGTCACATAAAGAGGAATTTTATCTCTACATAAAAAAAAAAAAACAGGGAAGCAAGGGAAACAAAAAAAGAATCTGAACAGCTTTATGAGTGTCCTCTAGTTCTCCATGTACTCTTCTGCCCCTCAAGGTTGTTGAAAAAAAAAAAAAAGGCCAGATAGAAGGCGGAAAGAAAGCTGGAAAG
>PVJA010058672.1:0-10005 GCA_004027025.1 Myocastor coypus
GTATTCCAAACATAATTTTAGCGTTACATTGTGCTAATAATCAATATGCTGAACCTCTTGAAGGTTCTTAAATAATGAAATATTGAAATTGAAAAATGGGGTAGTGAGGTCTATGTTGTGGTGTCCCGGTGAGTACTAAGTGACACAGTACATGTTAGGATTCAGTAGAGTGCCCAGAACTACTACTATGGATATCCAGGGTTTATTATCAGCAATCCAGAACCCAAGCTGTGTTGATGGAATGCTTAGTAGCCTACAGCAAAATTTCAGTGAGACACTTGGTTGATAGTCTGAATGAAGTTCCTCTCCATACATTACCCAGTCTCAAGGCAAATAGAGACCTCAGGGGAGAGAAAGAGTTTTCTTGGCATCATTACTGATTTTCACTATTTGGGGGGAGCTTTTTCATCTTTCCAGTATGTCAAGCATTCTGGCCAGTAGGGTTTGAAAATATTCCATGCTTTTTCATTTCTGAGGGCTCAAGGGCTAAATACCTTAACAATGAAATTATTTAACATCTTCCCTAAGATGCTAGCTGAGGAGGCCACATTCCCTACTCAGTATACCCACCTGGGTGCAAATCAAAGTAGGTAGGAATTCAGGAAGCATTCTACAAATATTTACAAAGCACATCCTCTTTTCCAGACACTGTGGTGGCTGCCAAGGATACAGCAATGGCCAAAATGTATGAGTTGTACAGCCACCCCTGTGGAGCCTGTAGTCACTTTATGACTAAGCATGGGAATGTTTTGGTGCTTTATTTTCAGGACACTGGTCATTTACAAAATCACCTTGTCATTAGGCCAACAGCTGTGGCAAAGCCTATGGTACGTAGACACAGATTGAGAGAATATTATTCAGTTAGGTACTGAAACTTATTGAGTTTTTTAATCTGTTCATGCAAAGGGAATATTTCTGTGTGCAAGTAAAATAGTTTAATGTCTGAACTCAGGTGTGATGGCACATTTTTCCTTAGAAGGAGGAGGAACTTTAGGTCACACTATTATGAATTTGAGGCCCATACATTGTCAGCTGATTTTATCCACATTGGTCTATAGGAGCTCAAATGGAAATACAAGTGCATATCATATGTAACACTGGGAAGCAAGTTTTTTGATATCTAGTATTTCACCGGCAAGAGCAGCCACTTAAAGTGTTTATTCTGCAGGCACCATGGAGGTGCCCATTTTAACACTAGACACTGCTTGGATTTTGAAAGCGTTTAGGCTGCTTTGCAGAAGGAGGCTGTTCACAGTAACTTAAACGCAGTTGAGTTTTGTATATTAGCATGCTGACAAAAAATTCACATCTCACATGCCGTTCAGACTTAGCTCCATCACAGGTGGCTGCAGTATGTAAATGAAGTTACTCAAAAGGGATGAAAACATGAAAGAAATTTGTTTTAGTTCCTTTTACTGAAGCATATATTTACTAAGTCACATGTCCCTAAAGGTGTCATAGATAATATTGCACATTTACCTGCATTCTCTTACATCTTTTTTCTTACTTTCCTCTGAGTATTATTTTTGTTGCCATTTACAATCAAGAATTTGGGGATATGGGTTACAGTGATCTGTCCAAGATGAGGAATATATGCAGGTGTATTTGGCCCAAACCTTATGCTTTCCACAATTCTACCTAATGGTATGATTGCACGGTCAACTTCTTTATTGTTGCTGCAGCGTTTTGACTGTGGCAAACACTCAAAAAAATTTGGCCAGTTGTAGGTTTGTGGAGCTACTGTGGGACTGGGTAGGAATCAGAGATGGTAGCTTTAATTCAGATTTGAAAAATCTATTTTTAGTGTCTCAACACATCTAACCTTTGCTGTTTCTCTATACTTTTGAATTTCAAATAAAATGGGTTGAAATCACTAGCTTTTACATCTAGTTAATGTTCAGCTGGCTAATGTTGCTTCTGATCCCAGATTTTCTCACCTCTTTATATGTGGTTTTTGACTTGAATTGATATAAATTTTATACCCTACACAACCTCAAAATCTCATGTTTTCTAGTACTTTTTCTCAAGGTTTAGGTGTTAACAATATTCTGCTAATATGCTGATGGCAGGTGGCCCTCAAATTCACCTCTCACTGCTCTGTCTCAAACACCTGAACTTCCACAGCAGCTCCTCCAGACCTCTGAACACCTGGGCCTATCACTCTGAGGCTATTTGGCTAAGGTCAAGTGTGAACACCTGAGCCTGAGCTCAGAGACAAGGTCCTTTTACAGCTGCCTCTTGACCCTTGTTCTCTAATTTCCTTCCTTTGGAAATTGGGTGAATTGAATCCTCCACGTTTTTACAGTAAGTGGTGGCTTATAGTATTCTGTGCAGTCTCACAAAGCTAGCCCTTATGAATGTTCTACGAGGTAGATGTTTTATAATGAAAAAAACACCCTCAGATTTACTTTTTCTGGCCCAGTGGTCACAGTAAGACTTGCTTAGGGGACTGTACCTCATACTAGGACCTTAAACACTTTCTCCAGTCCACCGTTTCACTCACTCTGACTGAGGTATTTGTCTGAGGAAGGAAGGGGTTCTTCTTCAGTTAGCCATCTCTGCAAGAGTTTCTCAGTCCAGTGCTATGCTATTTTGGGCAGGATAATTGCTGTAAGGAGCAACCTTGGGCATAGCAGATTTTCTGGGATCTCTTGCTTCCACCTACTAAATATATGTAGTGTCTACCACTCATGGCAGCTGGTGAGATGCTCCTGTGCATGAGTGGAGGCCACTTTCGTGGAAGGGTGGTCCATCCCCTGTGAGGAAGACTAGATCATCCATAGACATGGGGGCCTCATTTTTAAGCTAAACTGATTTATATAGTATGCACATAGTAGTATCTATTAATGTTGAAATAGAACCGTGAAACAAATGGACATAAAAGAAGAGCAATTATAGGGAACGTTACCCACACCCACCCAGTTATTAATGGGTCAGTGGGAAGCCAGGGTTACAGAGTCTTCTTGCTCCTGGCATTAGGCTGTAGGTAGAATCTGAGACTACAAGGAGAACACAACAGAGAGTGGTGCTTTGTGTAAAAGAGGGAGGAACCATTAGATGGGCACATCATTGGGTGAGGTCAAGGGGAGTCTGCATAGTCTTTTCTTTTTTTAAATTTTATTTTATTACTTTTAATAAGAAATGACAATATGATAGTTTCAAAACAGGTTAGCAGTACATTCACAATAATTGACACATTGCATATTGCTGTCCTCATAATAGTTATACAGAGCATGGGGTATAGACATGATAAATTTTTTGATTGATATTGGTAAGGAAAGGAAAAAAAAAGAAAAAGAAATTTCTTTTTTTGAAATGAGAGGAAGTAGTTGTATACATAGTCCAATGTTCCTTATTTGCATTGGGTTACCAGTGAAACTGGCAATGTTGGAGGCTGTTGATTTAAGCCTCATACTAATCTAGCTCTGTGTTTTATGCCTCATAATTAATTTTTTCTGCTGGGTGATCAAGAATAAGTTAAAGCAAGACATGTATAACAAAACATTCATCTTTTGTATCTTCCAAGGTCAAACCTCTCAGGATTAACTTTGGAACCATGTACAGTGCTTTGTAGAACTGTTGTCAGTGTCAACTATCGGGGTGAGTCACGGCCATTGCTTGACCAGTTTGCTTTCTGTGAAAGCCTGAGAGAATATTCTTTTCTCTAGATGACTCTCCTTAGGCACACTATACTTCATTTATCCCTGTTATGGTTTATGTCTAGTTGTCCCCCAAAAGCCTCATGTAGTCATTGGGCAGGGATGTCTAGAGTTTGAGACTTGATCCATGATCCCTGGGATTATGGGTTGAAGTACTTCTGGGATTATGGGTGTAGCCTAAGGTGGAGGCTAAGGTGGAGAGCCTGAATGTGTATAAAGAGAGACAGAGAGACAGACATGAGCTGTTGCTCTCTGCTACCCTATTTGGTTGGCTGCCTCTGTCACCGTTTTGTTGCTATTCCACCGCCATGAACTGGATGCTCTCTGTCCTTTTCTTCTCAGCCTTGGGCCAGCCAAATATGGACTGAAACTTCCAGTAACTGTAAGCTAAATAAACCTTTCCTTCTTTCATTTTGAGTGTCGGGTATTTGTCTCAGCAATGAGTGAAAAGTAACTAAGACAGTCCCTTTCCTCTGAGGTCCCATAATCTCCTTAACCAGAACATTTAAGACACCACTGAGTTATGGGATGTTACAGCACAGGTTCTCCTTTGCTCTGAGTCCTCACTGATCTTGAAGAGGTAGGGCCAAAATGTTGGCTATCTTTGTAGCCATTCTTTTTCTCTAGTTTTTCATCTGTTAACTTACATTCTCAACACTCCAGCAGAGAAGCTTCATGATACCATTACCCTATAACATAGGTAATTGATCTTAACATCACTGTCCTTCTGAATATCAAACATCTTAGACTTAGCTTGTAATTGGTATGGCCTTGTATGCAAGTAACTATAATAGTGAATAGTGTCCTCTGAATATGCAGAATGAGGAGTATGACTAGTGGCTGACTGTCCTCCTGGCCCTGTTCCTTGGTTTAGGGACCTTCCAGGATTAGAAGTCCTGCTTTGTTTGCTGATATTTGTCAATACTTTAGTTATTGTGTATAATTTAGCCTGCTAATGATTTCCATATTTTTCATCTGCTTCAGTCTCGGCCATCTTTATCCCTCAGGAGGAAGGAGAGTCAAAGCCCATGATTTGATTCTGTTCAGAGCCCATAACCTTTCGGCCCACGCTTAGGGCCTGTGCTGACCTGTTTATTCCTGCTGGCAAGTTGCAAGCCCTGGATGGTGGAGACACACAGTCTTAAGTGTTAGTAGAGTCAGATGTGCTCAGTGGAAACAGTCTGGCTGACTCTCAACAGAATCCCAGGCCTCTTGGCTCGCCTCCAGAAAATGCGTCTGCTAGGATTTCTTCAACAGATCTGATAGTTGCTGACTTAGAGGACTTGGAATCTGCTTCTGAATTCGTGGTGATGGTCCTAATTCCAGACACAAATTCCCATTGACAGTAAGTGGCTAGTAATGTAGAGAAAATGCGCTGAAAGCTTATTTGTGAATTGTGTGCTTGTGTGTGTGTGTGTGTGTGTGTGTGTCTGTGAAAGAAAGAGGGACAGGAAAAGAGAAAGGGAGAAAGCAGGCATGATAGGAAAACAATTTATATTGATAGAGGCTACATGCCTCTAGTTGTACTAGAATGATTTTTAATGATTTTCCTTTAATGTTAATGAATCATAACTGAACTTCACAATATTCTACTAAAACAAAGAAAATTCTGTCCAAGGTTAATGTGTATAATTTTTGAAAATTAATAGAAATAGGGTAGACAGGCCCAATATATAGCAGAGCTGATTACAGTTATAAAAGTTTTTAGATTTGTTTCATTAATTTAGTGTTACAGAATATGAGGTAAACTTAGTGGAAGATGATTACTTTATTTATGATTTTATTAGTACATGTTTGCAATGCATAATTAATATATTCATCATGGGGAGTTGGTGCCTATTGCTTCTTGATACTTTTTACCTACCCCTTTTATACCTCTGTCACTTGCTCCTCCATCTGTCAATCCCCTTCTCACCTTCAAAAGGTCTATTTTCCTGTTTCTTACCATCTTAGATGAATGGATTATTTAAAGGATATTTTCTGAAGTATGAGACACTTCTTGTGTTTTTCTTTTATTTGCTGAAATTTCCTAGCTCTTTTCTATCCCTGATATTCCAAATAGCATGCACACACTGCTTTCATTTGTATGGGTTTTTTTATGTGAGTGATACAGAGGAGGAGAGTTATGAAGATAACAGAGAACTGGTTGTGCTTCTTTTCTGCTTGTCATCTGAAGAATGGATGACAAAAATGTGTTTTTATACAATGGTCTATTACTCAGCTATAAAGAATGATAAACTTGAAGCCTTCATATATAAGTGGATGCAACTTGAAGATATACTCATAAGTGAAATAAACCAGACTTGCATGTGTAAATATCGTATAGTCTCCCTAGTGTAAGAACTCAAAAGAAGAAATAAAGGTGGAAAGGTATAACACAGTTAAATGGAAAGTGAGAACTTAAGGATTAAACAATGAAGAGAGGGTCTGGGAAGATAGCTCCGTGGCACAAGTGCCTGCCTGGCAACTTCAAGGTCGTGAGTTTGAACCTTGGTCCCTCTGGGAAAAGAGAGAGAGAGAGAGAGAGAGAGAGAGAGAGAGAGAGAGAGAGAGAGAGAGAGAGAGAGTACAAGGACAAAAGTTAGGAAACATGGCAGGGGCAAAACCGTACATTTATGGGGGCCAGAGAGATAGCTTAGTAGAATAAGTGCTTGCCTGGTAAGTGAAGGGTCCTGAGTTCAATTCCCAGTAATGAAAAAAACACACAAACAAACAATAAACAACCCAAAAAACATACATTTATCTTCACAAAACGGTTAAGACAGTGGTCCTGAGAATCTCAATCAGGTTTTGAAACTAGCCATTAATTGGTAGAATTCTCACCCTGACTAAATATATATGAATATTGGGGCTGGGGAGGTAGCTCAGTGGAATTAAGTGTTTACCTGGCAAGTGCAGGGTCCTCAGTTCAATCTCCAGTACCACAAAAGAAAAAAAAGTAAAAGAATAAATATATATGGATATATGTGAATTAAGCAATGTGTAATACTAAAACCATGCTTAGAATACCTATCATTCTGGTCTTCTAAGTGTGTACTGCTTCTGAAGTCATATCAATTATTGATATACTCTCTCTCAAGTAAATGTTCATTTTAAAAAGAAAGATAATAAAAGAGAATAAGCAACAAGAAAAAAATGCTATAGGATTGACCTGCTACAATTTTGCATATGTAGCAAATTTCTGTGTAAAAATGTGTATTTTTTTTTTCACATCATATAGGGATCTATTAGAATATCAATGATGGATGGAAAATACCAGTTCCATGTTACATCAAAGACATTTAATATTCAAAAAGATAGTGATGTTAAGCTCAAGTGTCTGTGTTTATAGGGTAATAATATCACTAAGCTTCTTTTGTGGAGGGTTAACAACTTAAGTTGGCAGACCCAAAAATTAGAGTAAAATAAGGGGTACAATTATAGCCAATATATTGGCCCTAGCTCTTCAAGATTAGTAAAGACTTAGGACATAAGGGAACCTGTACTGTAACATCCTATAACTAAGTGGTGTCCCAAATGTTCTGGTCAAGGAGATTATGGGGCTATAAAGGAAAGGGATTGATAGTGTATAGTGTGCCTAAGGAGAGTCACCTAGAGAGAAAATATTCTCTCAGGCAGAGAACAAATTGATCAAGCAGTGGCTGTGATTCCTCCAGATGACTGACACTGATGAAAGATCTACAAAGTGCTGTACATGGTTTCAAGGTAAATCCTGAGGGGATTTGACTGACCTTTTCAGATATAAAAGTTACTTTTTTGTTATATAGGTCTTTGCTTTAACTTGGTCTTAACCATCCAGTAGAAAAGTCTAACTACAAGGTATAAAAAGTAAAGCCAGAGTAAGGTGCTGAGCTCTAAAAGGCTAAGGTGAACAGCTTCTGACATTGCCAGTTCTGCTGATAACCCACTACTATTATGCACTACTGGACTATATATACAGCAACTTTCTTGTAGTTCAATGAGAAGAAATATTTGTACTAATAGTGTTTAGAAAAGATATGATGTCTGCATCTTATACTCTGAACAACCACTATAAAGACAACAATATGCCAATATGTATTGTGAAGGATGATGCCAGCTACCCTACAGGGTGATGGTAAGGAGAACCTCAAATGCGTTTACCAATCTTATGTAATGTGTTTACCAAGCTTAAGTGTACATTTGGTGCTTAATGAATGATAAAATATAGTAGTAATAAGTTGAATTAATAGCATTAATGAACATTCATTTCAATGAGTTATTGTGTCAAGAGTGTATTTTTGGTAGGGAGAAATATTGTACTAAGAAATCTTACTTTTGCTTTGGATTTTTTTCTTTCCACATTACAGGCCCCTATTAATTTCCTGATGAACAAAATAAGAGTTTGGCTGTGGGTCTTTGGTGTGCCATGAATCAATTCCTGGGTAGGAAATATGACATTTAGAGAAATTTTTGACTCATGTGCTTAGTGGCTTACCTTACAATATTTACAGTCATATAAATGTCTACTCCAATATGCTCTAACTTGTGTGGAATACCCTTGCTGCAGAGTATTATCAATAAGCAGGGTTTCAAGCTCTAGAATGTCTAGGCCTTAGTTACTTCAACTGTGAAAAAGAATTTTTTAAATGCTAAAAGCAGAACTTGTAAATTTCTCTTCAATACTTAACAGCTGAAATGACTTTAATTTCAACACCAAAAACACCTTTGAAAGGAAAGGACAATAAAATATTTTAAGTCATAAAGGACATTTTAGAAAGTCATGAATTAATAAAAACAGTATCATTCATTTTTCAATAAGAAGTACTTCTTTGATGTATTTTCCTTACCTGGAAAACAGAGTTGTGATAAGTCATAGTTAAGTAGTTTGAAGATGAAGGATTTTCATTTACCTAATGAGTGATCAAGACATTTCAGACAAACTAATTGAAAATCTGATCCTTTATTCAAATTTAATTCAATGTGACGGTGGACGGGAGTAAGCTGTTTGAAGCGATTATAGTTTTATCCCATTTTCATTATGAAATTGTCTTTTTCTTTGCCCCTTCAGTATCATGTTTCTGAATTTTCTCTTGAGTAGGACAGTCAAATGTGTCCACAGGAATTTCCTTCTTAACTCTGCATGGGCACTATGAAGATCTACACAGGAGACCCAGAGAATGAATGTCTCCATAATGATAACCCTGAGGACATTGAAGGAGCTTCTTACCCAGTTCATGGAGGGTCTGAGGCTCCTGGTAAAATTCTTAAATCCCAGGGGCACGAACCTTGAAGTCTAGGGGTATAAGGGCTTTGTGTCCTTGTGCAGAGTTGAGCCTGTAAGTCAACCCTGTGGCCTTTAAATGACTATGATCTGAGATTCTGAGATGAGACATACCGAAGGCACTGAAATTCTCTCCATAAACATATTCAACTGTCTTTCTCTGTTACCTGGGTCCCTATATCCAGATTGTCCATCGATGCTGTCTTGAATCTTATATTAGTTAGCTTTCCATCACTGTAATATCAAATATGATCAAATCATACAGGGAAAAGGTTTATTTTTGGCTCAAAGTTTTGGAAGTTTTGTTCTACGATTGGTTTGCTTTTGGGCATGCCGGTGTATCATGGTGCGAATGAGGGCAAAAGATGAGGGACACATTATCCCTCAGCAGGCACAGCCCTAATGACTCAGAAGTGTGCCACTAGGATCCGTCTTTTAAAGCTTCCACCACTGTCCAATAGCATCAAGCTGGAAACTGACTCTTTAACACATGGCATTTTTGAGGGGGAATATTTTGGATTTAAATTATAGCAAATCCCAAATTCAGTCTTTGAAGTCTTTGCCCAAGTCTGATGATGCCTTTTCTATTGCGCACTTCTTGGGTGACTGACCTCATCTGTGCCATGTGCCGTGTACCTGTGAATTTTGTACCCACACCTGTCCTACATATCATTGCCATTTTTGCCCTGTGCTAGATCCTACTGGGCTTCTTATCACAGAGAAACAGGGTCATTTCCCATCTAATTGCTGAGAACATATTCTTCTTATCACATTTGGCCTACTAGGTTCTTGCAGGATCTTTTTATGGGTAGATTGTACTTCTGCCTTGTGATTTATATGCGCAAATTATAATCCTTCAGGCCTCAGGATGTGACCTTTGTAGAGATAGGATATTTGCAAAGATAATGGAATTAGGATGAGGCCTTAGGGTGGGCCCTAACCTGGTGCATGTGGTATCCAGATAAAGAAGAAAGCTGTGAAGATGCACTTCATACAAGGAGAGCTCCAGGTGAACATGAAGATGGCCATTGAGGAGAGAGCGGGCTGGCACAGATGCTTCCTTCACAATCTTCAGAAAGGACCAGCTGCATCCACATTTCATTT
>PVJA010058673.1:0-10003 GCA_004027025.1 Myocastor coypus
ATCTTGGGAATTCTAAAGAACAGTGGTTTACCAGGCTAGCTGCTCATTAGAACTCCCGGGGAGTCTTAAATACCTGCTGCAGGAGCCCCACCCACAGCCATTGGGATTTAATTAATCTGGGGTGAAACTGACGCGGGCAGTTTTAGCAGCCCTCACGGTGATTATGGCTTCTCCTGGAGCCTTCTCCAGCTTCACCTGTTAGGAATCACCTGGGCCAGGGAGGCAGCGAGAAAGGCAGGTTCTGCCTGGCCCCTTTTCAGCAACCTCCCCAGCGATGCCCAGGCTGCTGTGCTGTGGGTCACCTCAGAGTGACCCTAGGGGCGTTGGCACCGTGCCAAATGCCCTGGTTTCATGCCCTGGAGTTTCTGAGGCAGGAACTCTGGGCTAGGTCCCAGGATCTTCGTGGAAGGAGGGTTGTGTTTCCTGCACCTCTTCCTGTTCTGTTTAATTTAGGCTGTCTGTATACACACCTCTCCCGCACACTGGGGGAAATACTGACTTTTATCCAATCCCTGTGGTGCCTTATGGAGACCTTTTCTTCCCTCCTTGAACCTGTTCATGTGGTGTCCCTTTTTAAGGGATTTTCTGATACAACTTTGGAGGACTGAGTTCGGTTTGGATTGCTGGGATGAACCCACAGTGGTCATAATCTTTCTTACAACAGTCATGCTTTTGTGCATATTTGACAGACAGCTTTGAAAACCTTCAGGTTTGGTGCTTGACAGATTTAGACAGGACAATTTTGTCCTAGTCCTCGTGGTTGGTTTGTCATTCCACTTGCAAGCTGGAACTTGTGGGTGTCCAGTGCCTTGTGACTCGACGCCCTGCCCAGCCAAAACAAACAGTTTTTCAGGGTTTTAATATCTATAACCATGAGTGTCCTTTTCCTATACTGTCTTTGTCTAGTGTAACCCCATCATTCTGCTAGTTTGGTACAGTGAGTTGTGATAGTCCCATTTCTGTTATTTGAAAGTTTTGTAAGACTGGTATTGTGTGGTCATTGAATGAGAATACAATATGTGCGTGGAGCCAGCCAGGCCTGGAATATTTTAAACTTCCTGTGGATACTGGCCGTAGCCACACCTGCCTTTGCAGTCCCGTATCCCACTGTTGATTATTTGTGCCTTCTCATTTTCTTGGTTGGTCTTAGCAGAGGTTTTGTCAGTTGTGCTTATGGGACTAACTTTATAATGATTATGTTCATTTATTTTTGACTTTGAAAATGATGCTTTAAAAGACTTTAAACATTTGGTATGATTGGGAAGTCAAACTTTTCAGCAGGTTATATGCATTTCAGGATGTCAAGCTTTAGTCCTGTCTCTGGACAGAGACACTGTTCCTCCCATCACTTTTATTACATTGTTCTTTTGTACATTTGAACAAGAACAAATACATACATGTACATATGTTTCCCCCCATTTCTCACATGTAGAGAAGCCAAATTCATACACTATTTATACTCTGGCTTTTTTATTTAAAATATATTCAAGAAGTTACCCATTTTCCACTTCTGTCTTTGAGTTTCCTTTACTGCTTAGATTCTTCAAAACAGTGTTTTCATTATTTAGTTGTAGTTTACTGTAATTTCCATTGACTGATTCATCCATCTGTGAGCTGCTTAGAAGTGTGTTTTTAAATTTGCATATATATGCAGAGAGAGAGAGAGAATGAAAAGTGAGAGACTGACTCCCTTTGTAGTTCAGCTCAGGCTGACCTTGAACTCACTGTAGCCTAGGCTGGCCTTGAACTCTTGACAATCCTCCTGCCTCAGCCTGCTAAGTGTTGGGGCTACAGGTATCTGCCACTATGCCTGGTTGCAAATTTTCTAGGAATTTTCAAAACTGATTCCTAATTGAACATCACCATGTCCAGAGAATGTGGGGTAATGCTATTAACTTCCTGAAATTTGTCAAGGGTATGTTCATGTGTTCTTGTGCAGTTAGCTTCTTTCACTGAGCATAACACTTCTTGTATTCATCTTTATGTTGCGGTGTATATGAGCAGCTGCTGGCATCCTACTGCGTTCTTGTATTTCAGAGTATGGACACAATGTTCAGTGATCAGTGAACATTTGCCTTGATTCGGTTTGGGACCATTATGAGTGAAGCTACTGTGAGCATTCATGTGGTCTTCGTGTGGACACACGTTTTCATTTGAATTATGTAAATAATTTGCTTAGTCAAGACACTGCTGGCCCATATTCCCTTTCATTTTCTTAACTGTGCCAAGGGGTTTTAATTTGATGAAGTTCTATTTGTTTTTCCCCTATGAGTTTGTTTTCTAAGGAATATTTTTCCAATTTAAGTCCACAAGAATTCTGCTGCATTCCCCTCTGGAACTTCTTGGTTTTAGCTCTTAACATTTGTATCTGTTGTGGCAGACAGACTTTAGGCTGGCCCTCCACATTCCCAGCCCATGAGGTTCCCTATTGTCCCTGTTGTCCCCTCGACTTGGATATTGGTGGAACCTGAGACTTGCTTCTAGCCAATGGAATATGGAAAACGTGTAGGGTTCTACAGATGTAAGATCAGGAGCAGTTGGTTCTGAGTTCACAAAGAGGTTATCCTGGAGGAAGGCCTGAAATAATCAGTAGAAAACCTTCAAAACACAGTACATGGAGGTGAGAGATTCCCCTCATTGGTTTGTCCATGTCAGCAGCTGTGTTGAGGAAATCAGGGCTCTCTAAGGTCTGCCAAGGCCCCCTGCCACAAACTCAAAGAAATGAATCCTTCCAGCCACCTGAAGGAACTTCAGATCTGCCTCAGATGAGCCTCCACATGAGGATATGACCTAACCACCACCTTAACTGTCACCTGTGGGATCCTCAGTGGAGCACCTAGCTAACTAAGCCCAAACTTGTGACTCACAGAAAGTGACATAATTGATGGATATAGTTAAAAGCTACCTACCAAGTTTGTAATATGGTAATGTAAACCTAATATGTGTGTTCCACTTCAGGCTTATTTTTATTACTGTGTGAAATAAGGGTAATAAGTTTTTCTTTCATAAAGACATCACATTTTGGGGTGGGGGAGATAGCTCCAAGGCACAAGTGCCTGCTGGACAAGTGCAAGGTCGTGAGTTCGAACCCTGGTCCCACCAAAAATAAAAAAAAAATAAAGACATCGCATTTTCCCATCAGTATACTGTAGATAACACCATTTTCCCACTGGATCACCTTGTTATTTTCTTTTTTGTGGATCCATGGATTGAACTCAGGCCCTCGCGCTTGCCAGGCAAGTGCTTATTCTACTGAACGATCTCCCCAGCCCTTCACCTTGTTATTTTCGTTGAAAGTCAGTGTTTGGTGAGACCCCCAAAAAACTAGGCTTGATCATCAACTGTTCTGTTCCACTGATCTATGTGTCTCTCTTTATACCAATGCTACACTGTCTTGTCTAGTGAGGCATTATATTAGTGTGGAAATGAGGTAGTGGAAGTAGTCCAACTTTGTTCTTTTTTTTCCCCAAGGTTTCTTTGACTATTCTTGGTCCTCTGTGTTTCCATAACAAGTTTATGATCATCTTGTCAGTTTTAACAACAAAGCCCACTGGGATTTTGGACAGCCCTTACACTGACTTTATAGATCAATATTGACATGACAATCAGGGGTTTTCTGATCATTCAGCATGAGATATTTCACCATATGTTTAGTGCTTTGATTTCTCTCAGCAGTGTTTTAGTTTTCAGTACACTGTTGTTGTACATATTTTGTTAAATGTACACCTCAATACTTTATTTCTGTTATTGAAAATGTCATTTTAGTTTTTGCATGTTTGTTTATTCATTTTATTTTATTTTTTACAGGGTCTCGCTACACAGACCAGACTCATAGTGATTCTCCTATTTTCAGCCTCCCAAGCACTGGGATTACAGGCACATGCCACCATACCTAGTCTCAGTCACCATCTCAGTGCACCCCAGGGGCAGGGCCAGTAGAATATGCCAGGGATCAAACCCTCAGCCCCTGCATCTGCTGAAGCAGGCTCTTTAGTCTGCTGAGCTATCTAGCTGGCCCTGTTTATTCACTATTAACAATACAAATAGTACTAAAAAATGCAAATGCTAACTCACCTTATGTTGGACTTAGATGTCACACAACCTTCCTAAACATACTTATTTTAGTAGTTTTTCTGTACTATCTCAGTATTTTTTCTCATCTGTTACTATATTGACTACAAATAGTTTTACTTCATGTTTTTACTGTATCATATGTTATGCCTTGTCTTTCTTTTGCTTGACTTATTGAAGATCTCTAAAGGATGTTAGATGTGAATAATGTGAGCAGCTCTCCTTGCCCTTCCCACTCCTGGTGAGAAATTTGGTCCAAATAAGTGTAATGTCAGTCGTAGGTTTTGCACTGGTACTGTTCCTATTTTGCTGAACAATTGAAAACTCCAGACTTGATATTGAACTCCATTTGTGGAAGCCATGTCTTGGAAGCAGCCCATTTGTGGAAGGTGTAATGAACACCTGCTGGGCTGCGTTAGCACTTCCGTACACATTCTCAACCTCTGCTCCCCATCTTTACCTTCTAGTGTTGATAGCCCAACTTCTATCTGGAACTTGAGAATTCTTTTTATTGCTTTCTACACTGCCATGTACTGTTCGTTCATTCTTTCTTTCTGTCTTTCTTTCTTTTTTTGGCAGGACCAAGGTTCAAAATCATGACCTTGCCCTTGCTGGGCAGGCACTTGTGCCCTGGAGTTATCTTCCTAGCCCTCTGTTTTTTCTTTTTTCTTTGTTTTTTTGCACAAAAATGCTCTATCTAATCTATATGGATCATTTAAGAACTGGAGTTTCTTCATCTTTTCTTTGCTGTTCTGTTAACATCAGTTATTGTTCCTCTTTATCTCTTTGCTTTCTTTCTGCCTTTATGCTTAGATTATTTCTTCCATATCTGTGAGACCTTCTGTGTCAATAGTGCCAGGTTCAAAAAATTATGAGATTAGTCCTTTCACGTTCTTCTGTAACAGATGAGTGGTTACTTGGGTGTATGGCTGGAACATTAGATAGCTGGCCAAGTAGGAGATGACTGTTATCCATACTCTGCATCACTGCAAGTCTTCCTCTTTCTAGGTCTCCCAGGATCCTAATTAAGCCAGTCTTTGGGGATTCCCTTGGAACATTCTTCTATTACCACAAACTGCCAGTCCTTCCAGGCAAGCTACCACTCCTACTGCAAATATCTACTAACCTCCATGGTCAACCTGCTCATATAAATTAGGCCTAATTAAGATGAGTCAAGTCTAAAGTTTTCAAGAGTTAAGAGACCCTATGCAGCATTTTCCAAAGCTATGTAAAGCAAGGTCAGAGAACACCAAACCAAAATTATTCAGCCCTTTATTTTTGGGGGGAACTTTTTGGAATTGTCTTCAGAGATTATGGTGCCTTAAAATAATACTCCCAGTGGTATCAGTCTTTGAGTGAGGATCTACAAGGTCTCTACACAGATCAGGTTCATAGTGATTCTTCTGTTTTCAGCCTCCCAAGTGCTGGGATTGCAGGCACATGCCATCACACCCAGTCTCAGTTGCCATCTCAGTGCACCCCGGGGGGGAGGGCCATTACGACATGCCAGGGATCAAACCCCCAGCCCCTGCATCTGCTGAAGCAGGCTCTTTAGTCTGCTGAGCTATCTGGCTCACCCTGTTTATTCACTATTAACAATACAAATAGTACCAAAAAAATGCAAATGCTAACTCACCTTATGTTGGACTTAGATGTCACACAACCTTCCTAAACTTACTTATTTTAGTAGTTTTTCTGTACTATCTCAGGATTTGTCTGTGAAGCATAGGTATTAAATACAGAGTGAGCACTGGTACTGGAAAGACCATTACTTTTGATTTAAAAATGCATTTAGTTTAGAATTCATGAGCTAGCATCTTACATAGCTTTAACCTCTAAGGTCAGAGTCAGAGGAAGAATTTGAAGAATACTTTAGTGACAGCATTTCTGGAATGGATGTGCACCATTGAAGGGAATTACTTGGATGAAAAACAGATTTTCCTTCTTGTACTCCAATAGGCTTTTGAACAAATGCCCTATTGCATTACAGTTGCACCTCATGGGATATTGATTCTGGTTTTGCCCACTAGTAATAAAACTTTCCCTTCTTTTTAATATACTTTTAGTGTAAACTTCCACGACACAGGAAATATCTCAGTGGACAAACAAGAAAGGGTCTTTCAGTACTTCATGGACAAGAAAGGATCTCTATTTGGTTACTCACCTTTAAAACACAGGCTACGGCTCTCTTTGTGACTTGTCAGATTGTATTGCATAGATGGAATTCCAGGAAAAATTTTATTTGGAAAAAAAATTTTATTTGGACAACTTAACTAGAGCGCCTGATGTTCTCTTATTTGATCATCTGGTGGAGAATTAGAATGCCAGCCATATGGTAACTGTGAGTTCCATCTTTGACAGTTACTAGTGGACGGGTTGTTTAACCTTCTTGTTCCGCATGTCTGTCAGTTGTCACATGAAGAAAGTAACGCTTGTTGCCCTCTAAGGTTGCTGGTTGGGGCTAATGACTTCATGTGTGCTTAGAACGGTGCCTGCTAGGTAGAAGATGATTCGAACGTGGAAACTATGATCATTATCTTTAAGTAAATGTTCTGTTTCACTTCTGTCAAATCACCCCTATTACCATCTTTACTTCTATTTAGTTTTCTCATGCATGTTTATTCTTCTTAGTGCTATGTGAATCATCTTATATTTGTTCATTATCTGCCCACCTCAGTTGTTAGCTCCTTGGAGACTTATCTCAATTTGGGGAAAATCGTCTATTGTGGTCCAGAGTAGTGGCCCAGCATATGTTTACTGACTGATTTTGAACCGTATGAACACAGGATTTAGTAATAACCTATGCTAATTGAGGGATGGCTCAGAGATAGTTTTCCTGTTATCATTTCATTGCTTCTTCTAGGAAGCCATATGAATATGTCAGTACTGGTTAGTCTGTGTCAACTGAACACTTATAAATGGGACAAATCAAATAACTCTTAAATGTAATCATACGTTGATGTGACCATTTTGTGGCTAATGTAGTCTCAGAGGGTTGTGTCCCATCAAAAGATAACTCAAAGGCCTACCTTCAGATGACTTTCTTGGAAAGTATATACAGATATAGCTAGATCCTCAAGGTTTAAGCCAAGGTCCAGTGGATCATCGCTAACTGTTGTACTATAAAGTTGTATGTTAGCATTGCAGTAACTGGTTGTGCTTATCCGTACCTTACCTTGAGAGACACAGGATGTCAGTAGGGTGGTTACCTACTTTGTATGATGAACAGCCAGGAGTGTGCCCATATGCACCAGCGTCAAAATGGCATTTAGATCCACCTGTATGTCCATCTAACTAGTTTTGCATATGTTTACCCATGCATCACAGAGGGTCTGACAGACCCGCAACATTCCAGGATTTGTTTTAAAAATAAAGCTTTCCTTTGATTTTTGTGGTGGAAGTAGCCCAGTTTAGTACAATGACACATGAAAAACCAGATTTGCAAGTTTTGGATGAGGTCAAAAGTGAGTCATCAGATTACTCATGCATGGATGATGAAGATGATCCATTATGGTAAAATAGATGCTTTCATAGCACAGGAGTGGTGTAGGTGTGTTGTGGTGATGGTGATGATGACTTTGATGTTGGCTACGTGAGTCAAAGTTCCTGTGACAGTGAGGTAGAACACAAATCAACTGATACAAACGCAGGGAAGGCAGATCTCCTTGCTTCAGATAATGAAGAAAACAGCAATGTGAATGTATATTTGACTAGTTGAAATGTTGCAAAATAGCCATGCAACCAAATGGGAAGATTGACTAATGATAGAACTAGGTCCAAAAACAGTATGGTGCTTGGCAGGGGTGCAACATATTGGACAGAATGACAGCACTGCCATTCAGTGTTAGAAATTGTAACAGACTAAATGCTACAAGATGCTATGAAATACAGAAAGGCTGAAATGCGAGTAAAACATTCTATATGCACCAATGACCATATTCAAAAGTATATTTATTATGATTCCTCACTAGTTGAACTGAAAGCATTCATAGGTCTGGTATCCTTAATGCCAATTTCTCAAGGTGATCACAGGGCTGTGAGAGACTTGCAGAAAAGCAGTGGGTCAAAATATGGCACAAAAATTCATCCCCTTGTAGATGTGATGACATTATTCTTTCAATTCAGACATTTATGTGGGAAGTCAGCCATTAGGTCCTTATTCATGTAGTAATAAACTGAATAATGTGAACAGATTTGGGGCTCCCATCTTCCAAACTAGTCAGAATATAATATTTGCTTGTTGGCTTACTGGTTTCCAATTGGTGCCACATTTGCTAGCAAAGCACAAGATGACTAGTGGAGGAAGAACAAAGCAGAAATTCCAAATGAAGTGTTGTAATTTTAAAACAGAATTGTATAGTACAATTTGAATTTCAGAAAGACATAACATTGGTCTCATATATGGTAAAGAAAAGCAAACTTATGCTGCTCATGTCAACATTGTACCATGATGGAAATATTGCTTGGGAAGCCTTGATGAAACGGAAGCCTGAGATGAAAACTTTCAACAACAGAACTTAACATGGTGTAGACATTGTTGATGAGGTGTGTAGCAACTATGATGTCACTTGAAACAGAAAGCATCGGCCAATAGCTGTACTTTGCTGAATCCTAAACACATGTGGCATAAATAGTTTGATATTTTATAAAGAAAACAGCAAATGCAAAATATGAAGAAATTTTCTTTTTACAAAATGTATTTTTATAAAATTTATTACAGGGTCTCACTATGCAGCTCAGACTCATAGTCATCCTCCTGTTTTCATCCTCCCTAGTGCTGGGATTATAGGCATATGCTACTATGCCCTGGACTCTGACCAGCTCAGCCCATCCTGGGCGTGGGGCTGGCAAGGCATGCGGTACCAGGTATTAAACTTGGGCCCCTACACTTGCTTATGCCTGCTCAAGCAGGCACTTTAGTCCCCTGCACTATCTCACCAGCCCTGGAGGAATTGGGCTGGAATTCTTTTTTATCTTAGTACAAGGTTTCTAGGGTCTCACTACACATATCCAACTCATAGTGATCCTCCTGTTTTTAGCCTTTTTGTGTGTGTGTGTGTGTGTGTGCAGGGTCTCACTACGCAGCTCAGACTTGTAGTAATCCTCTTGTTTTCTGCCTCTCAAGTCACATCTCAGCATACCCCAGGGGTGGGGCCAGCACAGCACATCTAGGATTGAACCCTGGCCACTTCAACTACCTAAGCAGGAGCTTTTGTGGACTGCAACATAAAATTGATCATTTACAGCAGAGGAAAAGCAAAATATTTCTTCCAAGGAATTTATGAGAAAAAATATTGTGGAGCACACTCGTGAACTGACAGGTAAACATGTGGATGCAGTGTTTACTATTATAACAGCAATAAAACAAAAAGATACTAACTGTGCCTCCCAAGAAAGTACAGGAAAATAAAGCATGCATGCTATCAGCATAAGTGATACTTGTGCATAGAACATGCAGTGGTCACGTGTGAAAACTGTCTCGGGTGTGACAATTGTGGTACACTTCTGTTCAAGTCATGGTTTACCACAGAAGAGATTCAGTGCAGCACACATAATTGATAGAAAGAGTCTAATGAAAAAGAGAATGCAGGAAATCTGTCCATATACTAGAGACCCAAAGGGTCCAACTGAGGCCCTGGATCCCACAGCAGTGTCCTGCATGAGTCCAGCTGAAGACTACAGCCCACGGCAATACCCTTCACCAGTCCATCAGAGGACCTAGAGCCCGTGGCACTGTTCTTCACCAGTCCAGCTGGAGACCTAGTGCCACGGCAGTGTCTCATGCAAGTCTTTATCAAGGATCTGCACTGGGAAGGCCCCAAGGTCACTGATGGAAGCTAGAAAGTTTGCACCATTGGAAGAAGGATCTACCTGAGGGATCTGCACTGGATCCAAGAAGAAATACACAAAATAAGGACCAGAGCTCTCCAAA
>PVJA010058674.1:0-10000 GCA_004027025.1 Myocastor coypus
AAAAAAAACTGGAAGGATACTACTAACATGTTTTGAAACTGCCACATTATTATTGCTTATTAAATGCAAAAAACGTCTGGACATGGTGGCGCACACCTGTAATCCCAGCACTTGGGAGGCTGAGGCAGGAGGATCGATGTGAGTTCGAGACCAGCCTGGGCTACAAGAGTGAGTTCAAGGCCAGCCTGAACTGCATAGTGAGACCTTGTCTCAAAAAGACAAAAATATAAAAAATAAAAAATAAAATAAAATAAATGCAAAAAACAACCAAAAACAAAAACAAACAACAGCAACAAAAGACATCAGGATCAATTCCCTGAAACTTACTGACACGAATGCATCTGTAGGCCTGTCCTTTTGATGGTTTTTCTGGATATCAGCGGGTTTTTGTATTTTTTCTTGAAATATTAGAGTCAAATTTTAAGCAAACCTCTCAATTGCTTCTTTTTGTCAATTTATCATGTTTTCGAACTACCTTCGTGAAAAAGAAAACAACAGCAACAATTTCGTTCTTCATTCCCCTCCCCCAGGGGAGGGCACTACCACTAGGGTTGCAGATTCAGTGGCCCTGACTGTTGGGTGCTAAAGAAGGGCACTGGATTGGCCGGTCCCCGCCGGGCTTCAGGGAAGGCAGGGAGCACTGTCTGGCACTGGGTAACAGAGGGGGCGTAGAAGCCTGACTAGCGTGGGTGCCAGGGGGCTCAAGGCCCTATTGTAGCTTTTAGAAATCTTCATTCTTTATTATTATCAAAAGCCAACTACAGGGCTGGGGAGATAGCTCCGTGGCACAAGTGCCTGCCTGGCAAGTGCAAGGCCATGAGTTCAAATCCCAGCTCTTTCATTTCTGCTCAAACTAATATAAATCCCTGGTTATTTGTGCCTCATGCTGAATTGTGCTGATTTGTTCCTGGATAGCAGGGATATTATGACTCAGATAGAGAATTAATCACCTCTGGGAATGTTCTAGTTTTTATTTTAATAGTATCCTCATAATATTCATTATCAATATTTTCGCTGAATTATATTATATATACTTATGGGTACAATATAATACCATGTATACATACAATGTAGAAGAATTAAATCGACATAATGATCACATCACTTATTTTTGTAGTGAAACTTTGGAAGCTTACACTCAGCTATTTGGAAATAAGCAGTAATTATTGACTATATTCTTCCTGCTGCTATGTAACTATAATTGTAGATTGATAGAGTTAACTTGAAAACTTTAGAATTGCAACTAAATTTGCTGAACTATTCTACAACCTAAGACATATGGGACCCATCCTAGGCAGTTCCACATTGTTGGGTAGCTTGTGGCCCAGGTGGGGTAAAGGGGAATTGAGAAGAATTCTTTCCCTTCCATACACGGGATCTCTGATCTTCATTTTCAGCTTGGACAGCATCTCCTAACTTCCCGCACAGACTCTTGAGTTTCTCTCACAGACTCTTCCACTTCTGCCAGAGATTCTTTAGCCGTTTGCCGTGGACACGCTGGCCTTATGGTGTGGACTTGCATGGACCCTGAAGTGAACTTCACCCCTTGCACTGGAACCTTCAGTCTCCAGTGTGCAGACACCAACTTCACTCTCCCTTGTCTAATTTTGTGGCTGACAATCCTAAGCCAATCTTGTAATCTCTCATTCACTGTGAATCTTATGTCTATCTCTCTACTACAACACTGACTCATTGCGGCTGACCCTTACACATAAGTGTGATCATGTGGTATTTTTGTGTCTTTGTAAACCTAGCTGATTTTAATTTTAAGTAGCACAATGTCTGTTATCCATGTTGTCCCAAATGGCCTAATTTTCTTGCTTCTAAGTCTGGCTCCTTTCTATGTACCATATTTTTCTTTACCCACTCATCAATTCCTGGACATCTGGGCCAATTCCATGGCTGTACATACTCGAGTATGGATCACTTCCATTTCCTGATTTCAATTCATTTGAATATATATCATAGACTGGAATTAGTGGATCATATGATAGTTCTAGTTTTAATATTTAGAGGCATTTCTATACTGTTGTCCATATGATTATAGTAATTTAAATTCCTATGGAATACATATATATATATATATATATATATATGTATTATATATATATATATATTCCTTTTCACTGATATTTGTTCTTTTATCATTTTGATGACAGCTATGTATGAGATGACACTGTTATGATTTGCATTTTGCTGAATATTAGTGATATTGAGCATAATTGCAAGAGTGTGTTGGTCATTTGAGTCTTTCTTTTGCTTTTATCCCCATAATATTTAGAATGGAACGTAGGGCATTTTTATTTACCTATAGTCTCCTTTTTATTTTCAGATAGAATGTTGTTAAGTCATTAAGTTGCGCAGACAGGGTGCACACTTGCCGTGATCCTGCCTCAGGCTCCCTGTCTTAGTAACTCTCATGGCTGAGACGCAGTAGTTGATGATTGCAGCTCTAAGGAGGAATTGTTTATTTGTCTCACAGTTTGCAGAGGCTTCAGTCCATAGTGGCTGGCTGTAAGGATGGCATCCAGAGGGCAGCGGCTTACGGTGTGATGGGCAGGGGCCAGAGACCAATCTGGGGAAGAGGGAGGGAGCTGAACTCTCCCAGGCCATACTCTCTGTGGCCCACTTCCCCTAACCAGGCTTCATCTCCCATCATATTCAAATACAGACTCAATCAGTGGACTAATCTGCTAATAATTATCACAAACCCATAATCCTATTGCCCCCAGAAAATCTCACCTGTGGGCATATGAGGCTTTGAGGGAACATATAGATATAAGACATGACACCTCTAGAGGTGAGATTCCAGATCAGTGACACTAAACCTGGCTTCTTTTTGAGAAATGTCTTTTTTGTGATCCATTGTTCTTTCTGAATTGAAGTTATTGTTTTCCATATTATTGAACTGTTTGCACAACTGCCATTACCAACTTCAATAGTACTCAAAACTACTCCAAATATGCCAGAGTACTCCAAATACTCCAAATCTTGTGACAATAAAGGGCAAAATGCAGTTACGCCCCTCAATAGACTCATTATTGTTTTGAACTCAATTACCCTGTTGTCCTTGGCCACTTTCTGAAGCTCTTCAGGAAGTCCTCTTTCTGCATTACCACGGATGCCTCTACCCGCCTAGATGGACTAGGTCAATTCGCAACATTTACCTTTCATCTTTTTTTTTTTTCTTTGACTTTGAGGAAAAATCAAAAAGTGAATGATGCCAGATTCCGTGAATAAAGCAGGGGAAGGAAAACTGTCACGTTTTTCTTTGACAAAAATTGCCATAAGTGTCTTCAATTATTTCAGCATATCAAGGTAGTCACAAAAAAGACAGCCAGGAAGGAAGACTCCTAGAATTGCTTCAGAAAGTGGCAAGAAGAAATATGTTGTGTTTGTTAGTATGCTCAAAGCAAAAGAGAGTATTCTGAGAAGCAGTAATGACAATGTGTCTTATTGCAATATTTTTTTTTTGTCTTTTTGAGACAGGGTCTCAGTATGCAGTTGAGGCTGGCCTTGAGCTCACTTTTGTAGCCCAGGCTAGTCTCGAACTCACACCGATCCTCCTGCCTCAGCCTTCCAAGTGCTGGGATTACAGGCGTGTGCCACCATGCCCAGCTTTGCAATATTTTTTTTAATGTACACTTTCAATAAAGTTTTGACCATGCCTCATTTAGGGTATTTAAATTCTTATCACATGTATGTCTTAAAAACATTTTTCGATTGTATATTGTCATTCCCTTTGTTCTGCTATTTGTCTTATTACTTTTGACTTCCTTTTATGCTTTCAAAATATGTTTTAACAGAGACTAAATTTTGTTGTTGTGTTTGGTTTGTTTGTTTTGTTTGTACCTACTTAGTGCAGGGTCTACAGGGTCTCACTACACAGATAGGACTCATAGTGATCCTCCTGTTTTCAGTTGTCCAACGTTAGGATTACAGGCGAGCATTACCAGGCCCAGTTTCAATTGCTGTCTCTGAGTGCCCTGGGGCAGGGCACACTTGGAATCAAAACCCAATCCCTATGCTTGCTAAGGAGGCACTTTAGTCTGCTCAGCTATCAGGCCTGCTGAGGCTCTTTTTATTATAGTTGTAGTATAGCATTTTCTTTTGAATAAATATGTTTTAGGGGCCAAGGGACAAATTGTATTCTACTACTGACTTTCAGAATTTAAGATCATGTGATGCTATTTAAGGAGTTATGACCATTCTTGAAGTTTTGCTTAATGATACAATAATTGATCTATAAATCCCTAAGTTTTATTCTTCCCTTCTCCTTTACCTTGCCAAATAACTTCCCCATTGTACTGAGTATAATATTGGCTACCATCATTTGAAAGAAAAAGAAAACTTTTATGAGGAGTGCACAAAGATACATGATGAAATGTCTTTCCACATACTATGTTAATATATTAAAGTTGGTTACAATTTCACTTGGCCACTGATCTGTGATAAATACATTTGTGTCTGTTAAAAACAGCATTGTGTTTTCTGATATGCTGGAACTTCAGCCATGAGAGTTTAGGTTTTTGGCCAGCTGTTCAGGATTTGTGTGGAACAATGATGACAACAAAGTCACGTTATTCCCATGTTTGTGTGAAGCCTCAGACAAATTCAAGGCAGAAAATATGCACAATGATATTTCATATGCAACATCACAATCCAGAGTAGAAGTATTTTAAGTTTGACTTTTCTGCTATACACAGAGAAAATCTATCTGCATTGTTACCCAGGAGAACTAAATAGTTTTGCCTGGCCGTGGCCAAAACTTTGTCTTTTCATGCTCAGCATCTGAACAGTATCCCTGGAAAAGCAGTGTACAAAATCCCTCCTTCTATTTTTCTGTCCTGCTATACATCAATTGTCACTCTAGTTGCTAACCAGTATGTAGTGGAGTTGGTCCATGATGAATTTTCCTGTAATGTCTCTTTTTAATATTTAATAACCAGACAGTAGGTTGCAGACTACTACCTGGAATGCTATAATTGGAAAGCACAGCACAGCAAAACAGAATGCAACATGTAAATGTCAAGCCATAATTTTAAGTACATTTCGACATTAAAATCATGCAGACAATGCTTTACAAAGCAAGGGCAAAGGGCAGCAGTTCCTTTCTATGTTGGGATAATTGAGAAGGCCTCGTGCTCATCGAAGGAGAGCAAAAGGAGAGAAGACCTTATTCTGAGTGCGAATGAATTGCCAGGCACAATGAGATGCATGTGGGCCTAGGTGAGTCAAAGTCTTGTGAAGTAACTGAGTCCTATAAAATAAGCATGATTTTGTTCTAGAAATAAGAAAGGAGACAACTGGACATTACAATCCAGAGTAGAAGATATTTTGTTTGGATTTTCTCTCGCATACAGCTGGTCACCCAGGAGAACTAAACGTTGTCTTCTTTAACCAGCAAAAATTTTATTTATCTTTACACACCGTGCTATGCCAAACAGTAGCTTCATCAATAAGCCAGCCAACTTCGTTTTATTTTATTTTTGTAGCTAAAGGGAGCACGATGCCTCTCTCTGCTGTTCTATCTACAATGCCAAGTTTCTGCTTGCTTTTCATAAAGGAAATCTTAGTAGCTGTGCCAGTGGACTGGTGTCCTGTCATGCTGATCAAGTCATCACAAAATAAAAGCAAATAGAATATCTAACTCTTGTTTATAATCCAAGGCATGGTGCCTGATCTGACCAGAATTTTGAGACATTGTGTAACTCTCTATTGGGAGTTATCCTTTTTGGTGGAAGGATGATTATGATCTTATCAATTTCCCTGAAACCATTTATGGATTTGTTGTGTGCAACTACCTAATTCCAACAGCAAACATAATTTCAAATCAAAAGAGATATTTACTCACGCCTGTAATCCCAGCACTTGGGAGGCTGAGGCAGGAGGATTGGTGTGAGTTCGAGACCGGCCTGGGCTGCCAAAGTGAGCTCAAGGCCAGCCTCAACTGCATAGCGAGACCCTGTCTCAAAAAGACAAAAAAAAGAGAGAGAGAGAGAGAGATTTAAATACACCTATCTGCATTAGACTTCTGTTGTAAGCACAAGTCTAAAAACTTTCCCCAAAGATTTCAAGCCCCTACACTCACAGAATCTGAGGGTGATGAGTTGTCACTCATGTGATCACATTACGCCATCAGATATGATTGACTACTAAAAAGAGATTATCCAGAGGTGTTTAATTTAACCATTGGATTTGTTAAAATAGAGAACTTTCCCTGGTGATGGTAGAAAATAGAAGAAAACATATATGAAGATATTTCAAGTATTTGTAGAATTCCATGCTCTGAGTGTTTGAAGATGAAAGATGCCACATGAGGAGAAAACAATGAAGGTAGGCTCTGGAAGGTAAGAATAGCCATGGACCACTCCAGGAAGAAGCTAAGGAGCCCCCACATTCACACCCATAACAAACTGGGTTCTGCCAGGTACCCTAATGAGCTTGGAAGTAGATTCCTCCAGAGTGTTTATGGACAAAAGCCTGGTCAGCCAACACTCTAATTAAGAACTATGATTTGTAAGCAGAGAACCCAATTGAGCCTTCCAGGAATCTGACCAACAGAACTATGATTAATGAATGAATGTGTGTTTCCTTTTTAGCTGCTAAGTTTATGGTCATTTGTGAGGCAGCAATAGAAGGTTATTATGAATTATTTTCTTCCAACCCTAGATAACTGCACTAATTTCATCAATGTTCCTGAACATGCAACTGGGGACATCCATCAGTTTTTCACTATATCATCTCTTTGTTCATTCTGAGCATATTCCTCTTGTATATTATGTATTGGCTGCTCCAGGAACACTCAGTAGTATCTCCACAAGTAGGATATTGTTTCCCTGGCTACATTCCTGATCTTAGTAGGCCTAAATTGTATTGCTGAATTCAGTGAATAAATACTGCTTTCAGGAACTTGAAAACATTTTTACATAAATAACATTTTGAAGAAAAGCATATAGTAGTACAATTTTGTTAACATAAGTTGAATTTAAACATTTTAAATACATTTTAAACATTGTCTAAATTTATGATATTCATTACAGTTTTAAACACATAACTACATTCCTATATAATATTCACCTTTCTGTTTTAGGAGAAAAATCTGTTTAACTGCTGCTACTCAATTTTATTAGGCACATGAAATAAATACAAAATGTATATTATAAATTATGACAAATAAACAAGGGATATTTATCTTAGAAATGGGATATTATGCTATATTTAAAGTGGTGTTCAGAAAGAATAAACATTTAAATAGATAACTTTAAACACAGTTAGCTTCTATAAATTTATGTTTGAATTAAGCATAAAAAATCTAAGACAAAGCTAGACAATAACACATTATACATTGGCTATAAAAGTGTCACAAAAATAAAAATATGTCTTCCTAATTTAGCAAAAAGTGAAGAACCAGGAAAGCAGGAATTGATAGCTGGTACCAGAAAGTCTGTGAAGAAATAAAGAATACCATCATGACCATCATGACAGCAGAAAAAGTGAGAGTGAATGTCCACAAAGAGCTCAAATATCAGGCTGGGGAGATAGCCCGGCAGTCTAAGCCCCTGCTTGGCAAGCTCAAGGACTCAAGTTTATCCCAGTACCTCATATCATGCCAGCCCTGCATAGCAAGAACCTGTATCAAATAAATAATAATTTTTTTTTCTTTTTGAGACAGGGTCTCACTATGCAGCTCAGGCTAGCCTTGAGCTCACTTTTGTAGCCCAGGCTGGTCTCGAACTTGCACCGATCCTCCTGGCTCAGCCTCCCAAGTGCTGGGATTACAGGCGTAAGCCACCATGCCCAGCTAAATAAATAATAATTTTTTAAAAATTAAAAAACTAAACAAAGTCTCCCTCAATAAAAGATTATGAAAGAGGAGTTGGACTCACTTTGTATTTGATGTCTGTACTCTAGGAAAATATATTTCTCAATGAATACACAAAAGGTCACTGGTGAAGTAACAGTTTCAACAAGGCCTGCTGCATTGCCTAAATTATTGGTGCTGCATCAAGAAAATCTCTTTGGAAGTCTTCTGGAGAACACAATGTAATACCAAGAATCTCACTAAAGGCTACATAACAAATGGTGGATTGTATTCCGTTGCATACAATAGCTGCTTTACATAGATCCTGTACTGTTTCCTTTGTTCATTTACCTACCGAATTTCTTGTCCTTCAACTACACATATGAAATTAATGCTATTTTCAGGGCCAGTGAGATAGCTCAGCAGACTGAGCATCTTCTCAGGCAAGCACATGAACTGGAATTCCATCAACGGCACCACATGCTGCACCTTCCCTGCCCCGGGGAGCGCTGAGCCGGCTGCTTGGTGGCACACATCTGTAACCCTAGCAGTGGGGAGTGTAAAAACAGGAAGCTCACTGTATAGTGAGACACTGTACCAAATACATAAGCAAGCAAGCAAGAAAGAAGGAGAAATTATTCTGTTTTCACATAATTCCTTTTCTCATCTCTATGTTTGGTTATTGGCCATTCCTTTTAGCAAGAATGTTGGTTTCCATATCCTAAAGTTTGAAAATAAAAATGTAGCTTGGCATTAAAAAGCCCTAGTCCTAGTATTCACCTAATCGTGTACTAATTGTAGGAGTATAAGAGAATCATTTGTTTATTATGCATTTTCTCATCTAAAAAAATGGGAACAATGATTATTTCAATTAAATTAGTTGTCTAGGGCTGTGACACTATAAATTAACGATCCAAACAATGGAGTATTTCATCTCATAGAACTGGTGACGAGGAGTATGAAATTAAGATTTCAGAAAGATTGGTTCCTTCCAAAAACTATAAGGAAGAATTGCTTTCATTCACATATCTTGAATGTTTGTAATTTTTCAACAGTCTTTGGAGTTCCCTGGGTTGTACTAGCACTGACTATATTACCTATATTAACTATTTTAAATTATATGAAACAGTTTTATTTTACTGAGGACAACAGACACCTCACTTGATATTAGCCAGAGGGGGCTGAGAAATTACATATATATATACACACACACAGGTTCATTCTTTTATTTTTCCTATAGTTAAGTATTTTTATTCTTGTTTTATTCATTTATTATCATCTTTGGTGTCATTATACAGTGCATAGGGAGAGAAATGCATGTGTCTCTCATACCAGATATTCTATTTCCTACTGCAAAAATTTCTGTGATAAGGATTCATTGCTAGAGGTTATGCTCTATACGTAAAAGAATGCTGCTTATTCTACAACATTTTTACTGTATCAATTTCAAAATATTTTTTTAAAAGGTAAGTCCACCATCCTTAAAATCCTGGATGTATAAAATGGGCTGTTGGTTAGACAACAGCTTTGGTCAGTAATTTAATCCTGTTCTATTCAGAGAAAGCAAGTTTTCCCACATCAAAAGGTCCCCAAACTTTCCACTTGATAAGGACTTGTTCATAATATTCTCACAAGAAATTGCTTTCGGTAGAGAATTCACTGTAGGCTGTCAAAACAGATGTGAAACTCTCTGGCTTGAAAGTCATGGCTAATACACATCTTGTTGCTACAGTGACAGCTGGAAGAGGCAGAGTTGTCCATTATAAGAAAGATCAACACTGGAAGAATTTTAATAAAAAGATATCCTTGGAGAATCAGGAGAGCTCAAAATGCTGCATAAATATCACAAATTAAAATAACAACAGAAATGAAAACATGGGATATATATTTCAGTGTATGTTAACTGAATAAATTTCTGCTTTTCAGGTTTTGTTTTGTTTTATACAGATCTCACTTCCATGTAAGTGCACAGAAACTGTACAAACTGAAATAAATGAAGGGCCCGGCGGAATGGCTCAGTGGTCTAAAGTGCCTGCTTGGGCGGCTTCAGGGACCGCGGTTCGATCCCCGGCACCACATGCTGTGCCAGCCCTGCCCTCGGGATGGGCTGAGTCAGCCATAAAAATGAGTGAATAAGGTTCTGTAACAAGAAAAAATAAAATAAAATAAAATAAAAGTTTTATTTTTTATTTATTT
>PVJA010058675.1:0-10008 GCA_004027025.1 Myocastor coypus
GACAGGAGGATTGCTATGAGTCTGAGATTTGTAGTAAGACCCTGTATCCAATCAATAAATTAAAGGTTAAAAAAATAACATCTTTAAAAGATAAAAGTATTACTCTGCAGCTTTACCACTGAGTCCAGCATTTGTGTTTGAGGAGGTATTTGGTTCCAGCTTTGGTGTTTTTCCATAAAAGATGTAGAAGCAAAGTTGTGTCAAGCACCCTGAAGGGAAAAACCACGGATGAGCCCTACTATCAAAGATTCTGTCTTCACTGAGTGTATATATTCTAAGTACAAATTGGCTAGAACATCTAGCAGCTAATGTGGGAGAAAGAGACATTTCCTTTTCTGCTAGAATCAAATGACATATCTCTACCCTGCAGAGATAGTAGATCAGCCTAAAGGTTAAAGAAATAGCAACCTTCCTCTCAGCAGTCATCTAACCCTGCTCTAGTAGATCATTAAGTGGAGAATTTTTAAAATTTTTTTTTTAAAGTGGATAGAAACAAGATCCAGAGAATGTTTCTGGGTGGTAGTTTGAAGCCCACATGGAAATTCAGCATTAATTTGGCTAACACTATTTTGGTCACAGCAGATTTTCAACTATTTATTTTTATACTGAGTCTCTCCTAGTAAGGTGGGTATCAAATGGAAATATTTTTTCTAAGGTGACATTTCAAATAATAACAATAATAATAAAATCCTGGACCAGGGATGACTTTTCCATTACATGCATAAGGTAGCAAAGCAGGGACTTCGAAGGAGCCTATATTTTTGCTAATTTACTCAGTGTGAGTAAAGGACATCTTTCCATTTCTTTATTAAAAGTTTGTTTTTATATCCTTTCTCAATGCTTGGCTTTGACTTTGAGATGCTGGTTGCTTTAGCGTTGTTACTCACGTACAGAAGCAATGCTTCTAATTTATACCATCGGCAAAGGAGAGCTAGAGTTTGAGAGGTGGATTTTATCCCTGCCATGGTTACATATACAGAAAATTGATTTTCCAACCATACCAAATGATAAAGTCCATCTTTGATATATCCCTGTCTCCCGCTTTCCAGGTCTTAAGGCATCTGATCGCAGGTCCACTCCCCTTGGAGTGTAATTCAAACACAGTCCCTTCCCTTCAGAGGTCTCATGCCCCAGGGCCCTGGTATATTTTCTTTGGCTAAGACAGAGCTTATGAAAGAAATTATTCTGCTGCCTAACTCACAGAGCTGGGCATGGGGTAAAGAGAAATGGAGCCTCTCCCAGTGGCCCTTTGCCTGGAATTTGTCCTAAAAGCATGAAATTGAGCAGGATTTGTAGCAGACAGAAGTGGATAATGTATGCACCACCTTTCCATCCAGGTGTCTGGTGCACAAGCATGAAACGCGACCGGGTTTTAAAGGTGGCCCTAGCTGGCGCTGAGGCTCTCAACCCTTGGGAAAACCTGCTTCCAGACTAGATGGTGAAACTGATTTTGAGTATATCTCCTTGGTGAAACCAAAAGGAATCTGGCAGGGTGACCGTGGCTGTTGAAACATGTCTTTAAGGATAGAAGTATAAAGGTGCTTAGGAAATCAAATGTAAGCATTAACTGCTCCTTTCAACTTGCCAGCAGAACTCAGCAGTACGGTACTTTTAAGGTACAGCATAAGACTTGGTATATTAGGTAAAACCAAATTTGTGATGTTACATTAAGATAAATCTTTTTTTTTTTTTTTTTGGGGGGGGGGACCAGGGTTCGAACTCACGACCTTGCACTTGCCCAGCAGGCACTTGTGCCTCGGAGCTATCTCCCCAGCCCCCCAATTAAGATAAATCTTACCAGCTCTATTTTACTGGGAGAGAGTGAGGCTAGGCTCAGAAATGTTATCCGGCTTGGCAAGTCATTCAGCTAGTTAACTGCTTGAGTAAAGGTAAAATCCAGATCACCAGAACTTATCTCAACCAGCTAACTTAGGTAGCCTACAAGTACAGGGGACTACACTGAAAAGGAAGTAGCCTTCTGGGAGAACGGAATCAAAGCTTTACTCAGACTAAGATTTTCTCTCTTTGTGAAGAATGGGCTCACCTTGTTACCTCAGGTATGAGTTTGATTAATCATGGCATTGTCTCAGTTATTCTTCTCTCCTTGCTGGGATAAATACCCAACATCTGAAAGGAAGGAAGGGAAAGTTAATTAGCTCACAGTTAGTGGAGGTTTCAGTCCAAACTCAGCTGGCTCCACGACAGGGCAGCACATGGCAAAGAGCAATCTTGCATGATGGTAGCAAAGAGCAGAGAGCAAAACGGAGGAGTAGCAGCAGCAGTGGCTGCAGAGAGTAAGTCTGTTTCCCGCGAGTTGTGTTCAAGCTATCTGCTCAGGCTTGGAGCAGCACTCACACCCGTTATCCCAGTGGATCATGAGTTAATCATAAACTTTACAAGTCCAACCCATGACTGAATAAAGCTTTGGGGGAATAACTAGACAAAAACCATTACAGGCATCCACACATCCACACATCCGCATGAACAGTAGACATAAAACAATTGGGTGATTTTGTAAGCCTACTAACAGGAATATAGCATTGGCACCCAAACTATTCTGTTCACACAGCGCTGTATTCAATATGTGCATTAATGCTTAGTAATTTTGGCCATGTTGTTAAATTTCATGTGGTGTAAAACAAGAAATACTATATCCCCTAGATCTCAAGATTTATATCTGACAACAAAGGATCAGGAATCCAATCAAAAATAAAAAATGAACTAAATAACCAATATACCTAGAAAACTCCACTAACATCAAAAACTATAATCCTTGATCCCTTCGTCTTATGCAAAAGCAGCCAACAAATGCAGCCCCTGTCTCTCCCACCTCAGCAATCACCATCAGCCACAAATCCACAGCAGCTGATACGATTTAGTGGCAAAGGAAGAGACAAACATGTGCAAAAGCAAACCCTGGAAGTCAATTGGATTACAGAGTGGAGACTTTGGTGATAAAGGCAGACTTAGTTTTACAGCTTAGTTGAATGGGGATGGGGAGGAAAAAAAAAAAAGAAAAAAACTAAAGAAGAAAAATCACAGTGGGTCTCTTTGCTTAAGTTATTTTGCAGATTTATTGAAGTATGCATGTGGTAGAAAATGACTTCCAGAAGCCTGAGCTTCAGCTAACCTAGGCTGTGGTGGCCAGCTCTCATGCACAAACACAGCCTCATGCTCTGAGGTAATGTGAGGTAACTGTTTACAGTCAAGGAAGACTTGACAATGTTAATTGCCGGGCATTGCAGGGTTGAGCCAAGCTGGCATTATGCTCCTGGATTCTCTGGTCTGATTAGCAACTTGTGAAGTATAACACATCTTGCCAGGTATGTTTGCATTTTGGTCAAGCCATTCGTGCAGAGTAAAAAGAAAAGAAGAGATATTATGGCTAGACACACACAGACACACACGTGCACACAGACATACATGCACAAAGACACACACACATTCAGCAGGTCATAATAGCCCGTGTGGAAGCTACACATGCTTATATGATGAGCTATCTTCAGTGGTCATGACACTTCAATTAGTTCAGGCCCTCTTCATGGAAGAGGTAGCATAAAACATTTGTTCCTGGCTCCTTCCTGTGGTTCATATTTGCTGTAGAGTATTAATCTTGCTGGCTGATAGCTGAGAAATGCTATATCCTGATGAGGTTAAGTAACTTCACTAACTTTATGTAACTCCATAGTATGCTACTAAAAGACCAAAGGAATGCATGCTGAACATGTCAAATATTTTCAGAAAAAAAGCCCACTCTTTTTATACCCCTTTATTAATTTGATCAAATTCACAGGTAGATTAATCTAGGTAGAAATATTCACAACATGGGCTGGCTATATAGCTCAGCAGTCTAAAGCGCCTGCTTAGGCAAAGTTAGGAAACCCCAGGGTCTGCGGTTCATCCCCAGCACCACATGCTGTGCCAGCCCCACTCCCAGGGCAGGCTGAGCCAGCTCTGACATAAATAAACAAAGTAAAAAAAATGTTTTTTTTAAAAGAAACATTCACAACATAATTCATAATATAACAAAATCAGTGGCTAAATATTACCCCACACAGAATCAGATACATTATTTCTAGATAATTCTGTTAAAGGGAATGGGTTGTTTGTACAATTTCATGATGCGTTTTTGTGTAATGTTGCAGATGATGTCTTCCTGCTCTGGCATGTCTCACTATTTAGGACTCCTGGTGAATTGGACTGAAGCAGAGTATATGTGTTTTGTAATAGTTTTTCTTCCCTATTAATGTATAATATTCTTGAAGTAAGGGGCTGTGATGCATTTTTGTACCATGAGCAAGCAAAGTGACATCCAGTGCTCTAAAAATGAAGAAGAAAAATGAATTTATAAACTAATGATTGGACTGGGAAGACAGCTTGGCAGTCTAAGTTCCTGTCTAGCAAGCTCAAGGACCTGGGTTCACTTTCTGGTATTACATGCTCTTGCCCCAGTCACTGAGCTGGCCACCCAAACTGGGCATGGTGGCACACACCTGTAATCTCAGAGCTGCAAAGGATGAGACAGGAGAATCACTACAAGTCTGAGCTGTGTAGCAAGACCCTGTACCAACTAACTAAGTAACTAACTAACTAGCTAACTAACTAAGGATTAAAAAATCCTCAATGATTAGCAGGCCAACTTTCCCATTTTACTGGGTTTATCTGTTGTTGATCATTCCAAGAACTCATCCATGACCATGGCATAATCCATACTCTCAAGGATTAAGGAAAAATATACTATGAAGTGAGCATTTTATTTATTATTATTATTGCCATTATTATTATCATTATCATTATTATTATTATTATTATTATTATTATGTAGTACAGGGCCTACGGGGTCTCACTCCACAGATTGGACTCAAAGTGATCTGCCTGTTTTCGGCCTCCCAAGCCCTGGGATTACATGACCACAGGCAGTCTTTGTTGCCCTCTCAGCCAGCCCTGGGGGCAGGACCAGTATGGCATGCCCAGGATCAAACTCTGCTCCCTTTGCCTGCCTAAGCAGGTGCTTTAGTCCCCTGAGCTGTCTGACCAGCCTGAAATGAATATTTAAATACAGAATATGGTATTTTAATACAGAACATAATATATCTTAGAATATCCAAACTATGACTGTGTCAAAAAAGATGGCCCTTTATTTTGTTTTATTTTTGTTTTTTCCTTCTTATCTACATGGTTTTTTTTTGTTTTTGTTTTGTTTTTTAGTCAGACACTGGGAAATCGTCAGTAAATGATAATAGTAGCTGTCACGTTCATAGGGTTCGTGAGGTGCCCCAAGCCATTCTCTGTGTCTTATTGGCATTAACTCATCAACATTTGGTAACAGTAATAGTAATTGCTAAGGTGTCTGTTACTAATGTCCCTGTTGAACAATGAGAAAACTGAGGAACAGGGATGTTTGCACCTAATTTTATATCGCACAGTTAAATACTTAATGAAGCTTGAATTTGACCCCAGGCGCTATGGCATTTCCTTTTTACCCACACATTCAGCTTCACTTAAGTATGACTTCTTCGAGGTCTAGATAAAAAACAGGGGTTGAACATATTTTTTCCGCCAAAGGCCAGGTAGCAAATGTACTTAGCTTTGTGGGCCGGATCATCTCTGTCCTATCTCCTGCATTCATCTATTACACAGTTAGATCTTCCCTTCTCAAAGAATGAGCAAGCAGGTAGGTCTGAAACTTGTATAAGCAACTCGCTGGTTGAATGAGGTCTGCAGCCTCTCTTTTGATCACCAATTGCAAAGGAAAGACATGGATATAGAAGGGAGCACACGAGGATTGCATCTGTGATGAGCACAAGGCTGGCAGCAGAGTGAGAGCAGAGCAGCCTAGAGGAAGGCAGAAGCTGGGCAGGCAGTGTTCAGAGAAGCCCTACTGGAAGGGTAGCCTCAAAGCAAGACTTCAGTGGTGACAGGAGTCCAGCCAGTGAAAGAGAGGCTAAGAAAACACCATCACGGTGGAGAGGGCAGTAAGTTAAGGCCTCACAGAGGCCAGGAATCCCAGGGGATGGTATTTTCTAAGAGTCAATGTTCTCAACACAAAGCAGGGCAGCTATGGCCTCAGAAAGGACCAGCGTCACTGGGGTCTTCTGTACGGTAGCAAGAGTGAATGGTCCCAGGGCTCAGAAAACAACTGTAGAATCTCAGCTGGGATGAGGATGAGGTTCGCTGTAGACACTTTCAAGGGATGCTGTGGCCTATGGGCTGACCTTGGAGAATGGGTGGGTTTTCCACGAATGGAAAGATGAGGATACAGGAACTTCACTTTGACCCGAGTCTACTGCCTATGTTTACTGCAAGTCTAAGGCAAGTTATGTTATTTTATAAAATGGCAATATAAAATATATCTGTTGATGTTCTATCATAAAGCATAAGATTTCTCATTTTAAATCCCATTTAACCTGCCAAAGAGGAAGGCTATATACTCTTGAAGAACTGAAGCAAAAATACGCACATCTTGATTAATGTCTCAATGTTCTAGAGTTGGTTAAGAGCAGAGGTGATTATATTTACTCTTCTGTCTCCCTGAAGAAGTTCAGATCCATACAGTTAACCTTAGCATATCATACAGTCTTTCTATGCCTCATAGTGAAGCATTATAAGAGTATCTATCTGGGAAAATTATGATAAGGAATAAAGGATGGCGAGTGAGGATAATATAAAATGAGTACAGCATAAAAGTTAGTGACACTTTCCGAGACAATTTTAAAATTATATAATTACCCTTAAGGTGAAAGGAATTGGATCTATTGCTACTTGTACACACAATTCGCAAGTGCATATGTAATTTTTAAAAACTAAAAAATAGAGCAGTTTGTGATATGCAAAAGGAAAGATGTTATAAAGACTTTTGGATCTGCAGGATTTGAAAGAAGTTAGAAGTTATGAATAGTATCGAGTCAGAAACTTTTGAGCTTGCCTACTGTGGTCAGGCACTTTCAAAACACAGCTGTCAGACACCTTCTTACAATCTAGCTCATTCTGAATGATAGCAGTATGCAGCACAGGGTAGGAAGACTTTTAGATCTGCATTCAGGGTGTATTGGGGAATCAGCTCCTCTAAGATGTATCTTAAACTGCCGGAGATTTGTCAGAGTGACCAAGAATTCATACCTTAGAACTTGTAAGTATGAGCAAGAGCCAATGGAAGCCAGTCACAGCAGTGTTTACTATTAGGAAGTAATTCAACCTAAGACAAGTCAGGCTGGGGCTACCCAAATCTATGTCATATATAATTATAATAAAATGGGTAGCATACTATAATATTATCTATAATTACAGAGGGCAAGACAGGAGGGAAAAGCCTTAATATTTAGTAATGACAGCAAGCTCAGTAGCATAATGAGATTTTTCATAAAGTACTTACCAACGTTTCATCTGAGCACAAAAATATACTAACAAAGAATGGTTGCAAATAAATGTACATAGGTCCTAGGGGAATAACTCTCTTTCTTGATAGATTTATATTATAGAATAGTCTAAAGAACTATAACGTATAGATGGATTGGAGCAAACTTCAAGGATTGCTCAACAGTAGATCTGTGTTATTATAAAATGGAATAAAAGCAATCGTATTGAATTAATTTTATTTTCCAACATGTACTTTGAAAATGGCATGCATTATGAAGTAGAAACTGGAGACTAATTCCTGTTGAGTGTGTGTTTTGAAGTCAGTGAAATAAATACATCAGGAAAATTACCACGAGTTGTGAAAATCGTTTTCTCCGTTTCCACCAGGAGATTTGTTCTTTAAAATGATAATGTAGTGTTAAAAGTTTGATTGCAAAATGGCCGTGCTCTGGGGGCAGCTCCCGTGCCACCTCTGTGGTTTCTCCTGATATAAATTTGATATTTGACAAATACAGAGTATGAAATATATTCCCAACATGTGTTTCATGTGCTTATAATGCAGCAAAATGAAAAACAGTGTAGGCTTGGAACATTTCTCGACTGTGTGCTTAATGTACTATATCTGGAACATGTTAAATGTTATTATAGAAATAATTGAAACATTTCACACAGTTTCACACAGGGACTTTTGCATGATAAACTCACGGTCCTCCCTTCCATGATAAAGGACTCTACGTGACCATCACACAAGTGTTTCTTTTAGAATGAGGAAAATGAACGTGGTATTTCTTTGCAGCCTCCAATGTTAGGTAAATTTTGGAGGTATTGCAGATTTAATTTTGTCAGTGGAAGAGATGATTTTTTCTGAAAATGAATTTTGAAGAATATATCAACAAAAATTCTACTTAAAAATTACTTCTGACTTTACTTAAGTTCCTTCTCATTTTCCCTCCCTATGTTCTTGGGGAATACTTTTGACTATCCTAGTTGTGTCATTTTTTTTTTTTTTCAGGACCACCAGGATTCAAACTCAAGACCTTGCACTTGCCATGCAGGCACTTGTGCTACAGAGCTATCTCCCAGTCCCAGCTGTGTCACTGTTTTGACAAAAAGAAGCTGTCAATAGTTAATCATCCACATGTAAATCCTGCATTAATACTTCACACTGACTGTGAAGGTTTGTTATTTATTTGTTTATTTCTCATTTCAGAACCTTTGTTTGTTTATTCACTCATTTTTATGGCTGGCTCAGCCCACCCCAAGGGCAGGGCTGGCGCAGCATGTGGTGCCGGGGATCGAACCGCGGTCCCTGAAGCCGCCCAAGCTTTCCCAAGCAGGCGCTTTAGACCACTGAGCCATCCCACCGGGCCCCTGACTGTGAAGGTTTAACTCAATTTATGACTTCACTTTAAGCAAATCCGAAGAGAACTGAGATTCAATGGAAGAGTTTAGAAATCAGTGACCTAAGTTATTAGGTTTTACTTTTCAATTAAAAGTTGTACTGTCTGAGGCTGCTAACCACTGTCAAAAGATTTAGGGAGTCTGAAAGTATGAGAGAACAATTTATTATACCAAGTTCCCCTTTTAGTTTGTTCAGAGAAGGGAATGCCATTATTTATACATCAATTGGAAACTAAGTAGTATGTGCTTCATTCTTTGTTATTACAAGAAATGATGCAGCCAGGTGTGGTGGCTCACGCCTGTAATCCCAGCACTTTCGAGGCTGAGGCAGGAGGATCGTTATGAGTTCGAGACTAGTCTGGGCTACAAAAGTGAGCTCTAAGCCAGCCTGAACTGTACAGTGAGACCCTGTCTCAAAAAAGCAAAAAAAAAAAAAAACAAGAAATGATGCAATTTATTTACTGAAAACTAACTTTTGCCACCAAAGGATGGCCTGGGCACAGGAATAGTAACTTTCTTACTTCAGTGGTTCTCAAGGTGGGTTCCCTAGAGCAATACCAAGAATATTACTGGGAACAGCCCTGATAGTCCATGCTCAGGAAGTTCTCTGAGGGATTCTCCAGCATGATTAATTAATTTTCCCCCTTTAGTCTGGGGCTTGAACATAGTGCTCCAGCACTGGGTGACATATCTATGTCCTCTTTTTATTTACATATTTGATATAGGGTCTATAGGGTGGTCAGGGTCTCACTACATAGATGGGAATCGTAGTGGTCCTTCTGTTTTCAGCCTCCCAAGAGCTGGGATTACAGGTGTGTATCACCAGGCCCAGTCTCAATTGTCACCTCAGGGTGGCCCAGGGGTGGGGCCCGCACAGCATCCCGGGAGATCAAATCCTGGCCGATGCCTTCTGCCTAAGCAGGAGCTTTAGTCCACTGAGCTATCTGGCTGGCCTTGCCCTTTTTTATATGTTTATCTTCAGACAGGATCTTCTTACGTTATTAAGTTGCCCATGTTTCGCTTCATTTTAGAACCCTCCTGCTTCAGTCTCACAAGTTCTCATCACCCCTCCTGGCCGAGAATAAGACCTAGTTTGAGAACGGCCTCTCACGAAAGACGCATGTGATGTTTTAATACACTGCGACGATGGCGCTCCATATACTGCCTAGTGTCTTTGCCCAGTTGCCGCTTGTGCCAGGTTGGAGAGGAAATAGTGAACACACACACACACACACACACACACACACACAC
>PVJA010058677.1:0-10005 GCA_004027025.1 Myocastor coypus
AAAAAAAAAAAAAAAAAAAAAAAAAACCCAGGGCCTTGGCACTGCGCGGTATCCCCAGCCCTTTTTAAATTTTGAGACAGGGTCTGACCAAGAAGTCACTAAACTGCTCAGGCTAGGTTCAAACTTCTGATCATCCTGCCTCAGCCTCCCGAAGTGCTGGGATTGCAGGCCTAGGCCACCAAGGCCTGGCTCACTTTAAATCCTCCACGCTTGCCTGTAATCCCAGCACTGGATATGCTGAGGCAGGAGGATTGGTGCGAGTTTGAGACCAGCCTGGGCTACAAAAGTGAGCTCAAGGCCAGCCTCAAATGCATATCGAGACCCTGTCTCAGAAAGACAAAAATAAATAAATAAATAAATAAACCCTCCCTGCTCACCTGAGCCACCTTGAAGTGGGTTTCTGCGACACTGAGCTGCCAGCGGCGGCTTCCCTTCGAGGTATCTCATCTTCCCAAACTGAAACCCCGCCCTCATTAACCAGCCACTTGCCCACCCACCCGTCTTCCCCACTGACTGCTACTCTACTTTCCATTGCTCTGAATTTGACAGCTCTACTTCATTTAAAAAAATATTATATTATAACCGACTCAGCCTGCCCTGGGGGGCGGGGCTGGGATCGAGCAGCAAAGCCTCAGGCCCTACAGTTTCCTAAGATCGCCTAAGCAGGTGCTTTAGACTACTGAGCTATCTCACCTGCCCAACAACTCTACTTCATTTAACTACAATAAGAGCATTCTGTCCTTTGGGGGCCGGCTAAGTTTACTTGGCATAAAGTCATCCAGGCTCCTCCATGTCCTAGTGTGTGTCAGGGTTATTCTTCTTTTTCAGGACTAAATAATGTTCCCTTGTGAGTTTCCAATACCTACTGTTTATCCACTCATCAGCTGAGGGGAACATTATTCTGGGCACACGAGGGTTCAGATACACCTGTCGGGGGCCCGGCAGGATGGCTCAGTGGTCTAAAGCACCTGCTTAGGAAAGCTTAGGCGGCTTCAGGGACCATGGTTTGATCCCCGGCACCACATGCTGTGCCAGCCCTGCCCTGAGGGCAGGCTGAGGCGGCCATGAAAATAAATAAATAAACAAAAAACCAAAAGTTCTGAAACAAGAAAAACAAAAAACAAAAAAACCAAATATGCCTGTCGGAGTCTGTGCTCACAGCCCTTTGCAGGTATCTACTCACAGTGGAATTGCTAGCTCATAGGGTAGTTATATCATCAGCCTTTCCTTCTCTTTTCTCTCTTTCTTTCTTTTCTTCCTTTCTTTTCATTCTCTGAGACAGGGCCCACTATGCTGTTCAGGCAGGCCTCAAACTCACTATGTGGCCCATGCTGGCCTCAAATTCATGGTGATTCTCCTGCCTCAGCCTCCCAGGGCTAGGATCACAGGTGTGTGCCGCCACACGTAGGCTAACTTTCCTTCTTCCTTTTATATATTTATTTTTTGATGGATGGTCACCACACCACCTTATATCCCACCAAGGATACAAAGCGCTCCGGTCCGTCATAGCTTTGCTGACACTGGCAGCTTGCTCTTTTGGCCAGGTTTGGTCGGTGACAGCCACCCTGCTACGTGCCAGCTGGCATCTCGTGGTTTGGTTTGTAGGTTCCTAATGATTAGCCGTGTACTTACTATTGTGAATGTGCTTATGGGCCATTTGCCTCTCTTCTTTGAGAAGCAGCTCTTTGAGTTCTTTACCTTTTTTATTTTGTCTTTTTGAGATAGAGTTTGGCCAAGGCTGGCTTTAAACTCTGCTCTGTAGGCCAGCCTGGCCTCAAGCGCGGCGATTCCCCTGCTCCGGCCTCCGGAGTGCCGGGATTGCAGGTCAGCGCCCGCTCCACCTGGTTTGGCACCCTTGGATGTAAAGACTGTCTAATTTTGGTGAAACCCGCTCACCTCCTTTGTTCCTTTGTTGCCTTTGTTTGCGGTATCACAGGGGAGAAATCACTGGCAGATGTGACATCAGGAAACATCAGCTGCTTTGTTGTGGGAGTTTCGTAGCCTTAGCTCCAGCACTGAAGTCTTATCAGAGGCATTTGGAGGGAGTTTTTGGTAGCTTTTACTCTGATGTAGAGAAGAAAGCCGCAGCCTGTGAAGGGAAAGCCAGTGGATTTAGAGAACGAAAACCCATCTCTTTTTCTGTAATGCTCTGCCTGCCAGCACCTCGACAGTCAAAGAGGGAAAGAAAAGAGATGTGAGGGACAAAGGGTGTGGGAAGAAATGGAGTGTTAGTTCTGTGTTCACAAGAGGCTCCCACCCTCTCTGATATCCCGGAGTGAAGGACACTTGTCATGTAGCCCAGTGTGGTGGCGCACACTGTGATCGCAGCACTCACTCAGGAGGCTGAGGCAGGACGGTTGCTGCGAGTTTGAGGCCACCCTGGGCTCCGTAGTGACTTCAAGGCCAGCCTGGTAGTGAGACCACCGTCTCCAAAGACAAAACAAAAATCCTTACTGGGGCTGGGTGGATAGCTCAGTGCTGGACTCCCTGGACCTACAGGGGTGAAGCCCTAGGTTGGTGCCCAGCATGGGCAGGAAGGGTTAGCATTTATGGGTCCCGACTCTTGGATTTCCTGCCAGCAGCACAGGGTTTGTCTCCATGGAACTCCTGGCTGAGCAGGGAGCTGGGTGCAGATGCTGCCACTGTCCGTACTCAGATAGAAGTTAGATTAACAGTGCAAGGTCCTGAGTTCGATTCCTGGTTCCATAAAAAGAAAAAGAAGGAGGAGAAAGAGAAGAAGAAGAAAAAGGAGATGTTAGATTAACAGTGGGGGTCAGAAGAGCATGAGGCGAAGCTCCTTGTGTGAGGTGAAGCTGCTGACAGACTCCCAGGGATCAGGAATCGAAGACAGGGAGCCAACTGGATGCAGCTTAGTGGGTGCCGGGGCGGGGTGGGGGTATGGCGACCTCATGAGCCCACTCTTCTCCACCCTAGGGGCAGCTGCTCAGCTCCAGCTGCTGGTCACCTTGGGAGAGCCTTGATCTCTCTGTCTCTGTCTGTCTCTGTCATTGTCTCTGTCTCTCTGTCCCTATCTCTCTGTCTCTCTCTATCTCTGTCTCTCTGTCTTTGTCTCTCTTTCTGTCTCTGTCTGTTTGTCTCTCTCCATCTCTCTATCTTTTTATCTCTGTTTCTCTCTGTCCTGTCTCTCTCTGTCTCTTTCACTTGTTCTCTCTCTCTCTCTCTCTCTCTGTATCCTGTCTCTCTCTCTGTCATCTATCTCTCTCACTCTCTCTAGTTCCAGGAACTGAATGAAAGAAGCCCTGAGTCATGTTACGTGGTCAGCTTTTTGCAACAGGAGAGAGGCCAAGCTCACGCCACGCTCCTCACGCTAGTCTCAACCTGGCGATCCTCCTGTCTCGGCCTCCTGGGTGGCTGCCATTGTAGCCAGGTCCCACTGGACCTATTACACCTTTCTACAAGAAGACAAGGACCAGGTTTCCGTAGGACAATTCCAGATTTTCAAAACATGCTGGCCAAACCGAAGTGGGTTTTGTACCAGATATGACCCATGAGCCACCAGTCTGCTGTTGTGGCAGGTTGGAAAGCAGACGTGAAGAAAGAGAAGGAGATACATGTTATGTGGGGAACGTCATTGGACAGACGTGGGATCCTGCACGAAGAAAAGATCGGGTTTTAGTCAGCTTCTGGAAGAAGAAGGCGCATGCATTCTTTCCACAGGCCCTCCCCCGACAGCCTTTCCTAAATTGGGAGGCAAAGGCACAGGCAGGCAGACAGAGCTCTAAAGCTGAACGACAGAAGCCGGGCATGGTGGCTCACGCCTGTAATCTCAGCACTCGGGAGGCTGAGGCAGAAGGATCGGTGCGAGTTCGAGACCAGCCTGGGCTACAAAAGTGAGCTCAAGGCCAGCCTGAACTGCATAGTGAGACTCTGTCTCAAAAAGACAAAAAAAAAAGCTGAACGACAGGAAATGGTAGCAAGAACCCCGCTTTCACCCAGCCTAGTTTTACCCGTGATTACTTTAGAGATAGTCTTCTTCAGAAGCTCTGCCATCCTCATCCACCTCCACCAACAAGCCCAGCGATAAGTAAAATGTATAACACACATATCACAGCCGGGCGTGGTGGTGCGTGTCTGTACTCCCAGCCCTCCAGGATGCTGAGGCAGGAGGACCAGGGGACAAGCCCAAGGCAAAGACCCTGGGTTCAGTTCCCAGTACTGCAACAAAAACAAAATAAAATACCCACGTGCGTCAAGGTGCTCAGCTCTTGGGAGCAGCCAGTGGAAAACTCAGAGCTGTGGCCTCTTCGAGAAAGCCTGAGGCTCCGCTTCCCAGCAAAGGGAGTGCCTGGGCTCTGGCCCGGTCAGGAGGCAGACGGGAGATGCGGGCTGCAGGCTGCAGGCTGCGGGCTGCGGGGCCATTGCCTGGTCCTGCTGTTTGCACAGCTGGTCACATGGGCCCCCCAATATACAGAGGGCAGGGAGGTAGGGTGGGGAGGTGACCCCTTCAAAGAACTTTTCTTGTTTCCCTTTTTTTTTTTTTTTTGAGATAGGGTCTCACTGTATAGTTTAGGCATGCCTCAAACTCACAGCAACCTTCCTGCCTCAGCCTCCTGCAGGTTGTCAAAGAATTTTTCTAACACTCAGGAGATGTCCCTCTTAGAGCTGTCTTTTTGCTGCAGACCTCCCAATTTGTTTGTTTCTTTCTTTCTCTCCTTCCTTCCTTCCTTCCTTCCTTCCATTTCCAAGTCACTCTCTGACCTGAGTTCATCATCAGCCCCAGCTTTGGATGTCAAGCTCCGAGTCCTTGGGCTCCCTCAGCCGCTGGCTGGCTGGCTGCGGGGCTGGGCCTCCCCTCTGGCACTGCGGGAGCGTCCAGTGGGATGGAGAGAGGTCAGGGCAGTCAGGCAAAGGTTAGGGGAGGAAAGCGACTCCAGGAAATGTTTGCATTTCTCCACCAGGAGGGAGGACAAACAAGCTTTTTTCCTGCCTCTGGGCAGCTTTGCGCACTCTCTGGCCCAGATCGAGTCTGGAGAGAAAGAGAGAAGCTCCAGTGCTGCCGGGTCTGGCGGCAGCTCCTCTGCGGAACTCAGTCTCCTTCTCCTCGGAGCCTGGGGCCGCTTTCTCTGGAGCCTGTGCATCTCACCCGGCCTCAGGCTGTGGCTCTTGGACACGCAGGTAGCTGGTGATCCCGGCTCTGCAAGAAGGACCTTCTCGGGCTTTTCATTTCCAGGCCGAAGTTTCCCTGGTGGGTGCAGCGCCTGCACCCACCCCGCAGGGCCGTAGCCGCACCTGGGGCTCTAAGGGAGCCACCAGATAAGCCCCGGTGGCCTCACGGGGACGTCAGGGGCCGCTGCGCACACCGGACACTTGCCCGGCCTCCTCCATGGACGGGGACAACAACGAGTCGTGCTGCCTCATCCTCCTCGAGGGGGACCCCATCTCCATGGTGATGCCACCGCTGCTCATCCTGGCCTTCGTGCTGGGCGCCCTGGGCAACGGCCTGGCCCTGTGTGGCTTCTGCTTCCACACGAACGTCTGGAAGCCCAGCACCGTCTACCTGTTCAACCTGGCCGTGGCCGACTTCCTCCTGATGATCTGCCTGCCTTTCCGGACCGACTACTACCACCGTCACAGGCACTGGGGCTTCGCCGACATTCCCTGCAGGCTCGTGCTCTTCATGCTGGCCATGAACCGGGCCGGGAGCATTGTGTTCCTGACGGTGGTGGCCGTGGACAGGTATTTTAAGGTCGTTCACCCGCACCACGCGCTCAACGCCATCTCCAACCGCACGGCAGCCGGCGCCGTCTGCGTCCTCTGGACCCTGGTCATCCTAGGGACCCTGTACCTCCTCATGGAAAGCCACCTGTGTGTGCAGGCCCGGGGCACCTCCTGTGAGAGCTTCATCATGGAGTCGGCCAACGGCTGGCACGATGTCATGTTCCAGCTGGAGTTCTTCCTGCCCCTGAGTGTCATCCTCTTCTGCTCCAGCAAGGTCGTGTGTAGCCTAAAGCGGCGGCGGCGGCTGGCCCAGCAGGCGCGGACCAGGAAGGCCATCCGCTTCATCGTGTTGGTGGCTGCTGTATTTGTCACCTGCTACCTGCCCAGCGCGCTGGCCCGGCTCTACTTCCTGTGGACGGTGTCCTCCAGTGCCTGCGACTCCTCCGTGCACCTGGTCCTCCATGTCACCCTCAGCTTCACCTACCTGAACAGCGTGCTGGACCCGCTCATCTACTACTTCGCCAGCCCCTCCTTCCCCAAATTCTACACCAGGCTCAACATCTGTGGCTGGAGACCCCAGTGGGTAGGAGGCCCAAAGACCCATGGGCGGGAGGAGCCTGTGGCACTGAGCCTCTGTCAGAACAGCTACAGCATGGCCAGTAGTTTCCAGAGCCAACTGGACATCCAGTGAGACCTGCGATGCTGAGGGGCACTGAAACAATCAGGCCGGTGACACCCAGGGCGACAGACAGCTTGGAGTGAACCCCTGCCCGTGTGGGGGTGGGGGGGGTTGGGGGGCACAGGAGACTTGGAAAATGTAGCATCCTGCCACCTGTGTTGGAACTCAGAGCCACAGCCTGCTACCTTTTTGGAAGGCTCCGGAAGGTTGACGTGAGTTTGCTGCCTGTCTGTGTTCTGGTTGCAAGGCTAGAGGGCACGTGGAGGTTGTGTGCCTTGGGTTGGGGACAGCTCAGCTCCTGTCATTTTACGTTGCTGAAGAAGTAGCGCTGAGTGCTCTGGGGCCAGTTAACGAGCTTAATGACTCCCAGTGTTTCTCGTCCTCCCGCCTCTGCCCTGATCTTGGGAGTCAGAACCTGGACTAAGCAGGCTTTGCCTCCCGAATGAGCATGGACGCCCCGTGTCTGCCAGCTCTCAGCATAATGTCCCTCCGCACCCATCCTCCCGCCAGCTGCCCCTCCGTTCATTTCTTTGCCAATGTTTTGACTCCCAAGGAGCCCAGGAACCACAGGAAAACTTCCTGCTTTGACCTGGAAGGACCCCCATGTATCTGTACATCTTTGCATTCAAAGAAAGTGCGGAGGGCTGGGGGGATAGCTCAGTAGAATAAGTGCTGAAGGTTATGTTTTATTGCCCTGGCTTCTCCAGGGCAACAGAGAACTTTCCCGGGAGGAGAGGCTAGCGGCCTTTGAGATAAGCTGTGTCCAAGCTGATTGCTTTTGGCTCTTGTTTTGTGCGTGTGGACTGCATGGCCTCCTTTTCCAAGTATTTCCTGGCTTCACCCTCAGCTTCAGGCGTGAGCCTGTCTACCCGAAGGATCATTAGTCGGCTTTGTGTGACAGCAAAGTTTCAGGGTGGCAGGGAAGTGTGAAGCCTTTGCCCGTTCACCGATTAGTTTCTAGACCTGTTCTGCGCAAATGCATGCGGGTTCCCCAGGTTGGCTCTGGAATTCTCAAAACTAGATGATTCCCTGCAACTGCAGGTTGCTCCTGCCCCAGATTAAGGGGAAACGCCCCCTGCTAAGCCTGCCTACCATCTCCAGAACTGCGAAGTGGTGAGCACTGCACCCCACTCCTCACGGTACACTCCCCCAGGCCCCGTGCCCGCTCACACACGGGCCCTGCTGGGCCTTTCCTGCTCTAGCCTCAGAACACCTCCCAGCTCGTCTCTGCCGTTTCCTTTTTCAGGGATTCGGCAGAGTCCATAGCATTAAGGTCCGTCCAAATCCAAATCCTAGGTTAGCTACTCGTTACGCTCCCGGGTGGGATTTGGGGCAGATTTTATGGAGCGACCTGCTTGTATCAGACGGAAGTGACAGTAATGCTGACTTCACACTTTCAACGAGTGTAGATGCGGTCCCAAAGCACATTGCCATTACATCCCTGGTACCTAAGAAAACACCTGTGTGGGTTACATGCTTATTCAAGGCTTTTTTTTTTTTTTTTGAGACAGGGTCTCGCTGTACAGTTCAGGCTGTCCTTGAGCTAACTTTTGTAGCCCACACTGGTCTCGAACTCCCAATGATCCTCCTGTCTCAGCCTCCTGAATGCTGGGATTCCAGATATGTGCCACCGCGCCCACCACGCTCGGCCCCAGACTTGTTAAATGCATGCAGGAGGCAGCACATGGAGAGCCCTGTGTCCTGAGGTAGGCAGTGGATGCTGTGACTCGCTACAGTGACACATTTTACACATAAGGGAAGTGAGGCGCAAGTGTTTCTTGGTACAAAAGGTTTGTGTCCTGTCCTGTGAACATGTGGTGCTCCTGAGTGCCACATCCCTGCACTCGCAGCAGGCAGGAGGCTGAGGCAGAAGGATAGCACCAGAGCTCAAGGCTAGCCCAGGCTGGCTACGCAGGGAGACCCTGTCTTGAAAAAGGCCCAAAAGAAATGAACACATGAGAAAAAATAAATGAAAACAAACACACACACACACACACACACGCACGCACACACGCACACGCACACACCGAGGCACAGAAGTGATTTCCTTTGTGGTTCAGAGCCCCAGCCAGCTGCTCCGGTACCACATCGTGCGTCCCCTGTCCCCCAGGTGCCCTGCAGGGGCCAAGCTCCTGTGCCGCAGGAGGCCGAGCTTCTGCTTTTGACCTATTCCTGGTTCCAGTTGCTTCCTCGCACTCCTTTGTTGCCTCATCTTAATAAACACAGGTTTTAAAAGAAAGCGTGTAGCCTGCGTGTGACTCTGGCTGAAGACACTTCTGTGACTGCAGCCTCTCGGACCCAAGCTATGGTGGACTCCGGGAAAGAGCTTCCCACTCGGGCGGGAAGGATGCAGCCAAAGGAAGCGAAAGCAAAAGCAAAACCTCAGGACCGGTGACATCGCTGCTCCGCAGCACAGCACCTGCCCGGCCCACGCAAGGCTGGAGTTTGGTTCCTGGTACCCAGAGGGAAAAGGCAGGGTCTTGATTCTAGGTTTGCTTCTCTTTTTAAGTTCGCAGAACATGACACAAACCTTTCGTACCAAGAACCACTTCAGTCCTAAGGAAGAGGAGAGGTGCGCTGGACTCAGAGCTCCCTGGGCTGACAAGGGGGCAGCCGGGAGGGCTGGGACCCAGCCCCGCTGTGATGCAAGGTGGACTCCCCAGCAGGCCATAGCTATGCTCAGGCCCGTGTATGGACCTTGCCTGTGTAACCCAAGTTCCGTGATAGGCCTAGCGCTCCAGTGATCTCAGCTTTCTCTCATCTGTATGTCCCCCTGAGGGGCCAGAAATTGGCTCTATGACCTACCTGGCCAAGGCTGGGGCTTTCTGAATCCCAACATTAAGCCAGGCTGGTGGCTTCCTGAAGCCTGGAGCAGCCTCCACAGGGCCTTCAGCCTCCCCTATGCGAGAAAATGGACACAAGCTGTGTGTGGATGTCACTCTGTGAGACCACCTGGAAAGGCCAATCGAAGAAGCCACCTGGGGCCCGGAGTGGTGGGACACACCTGCCGAGCCAGCTGCTCTGGAGGCTGAGACAAGAGGGTCACCAGTTCAGGCCAGCTGGGGCAAAGTAGAGAGGCCTTGTCTCAAAGTAATTTTTAAAAAAGCTGGGCTATTTCCCTCAGTAAATATGTTCAGCTCATTAAAAATAAATAAAAATTAAGAAATAAAAGCTATAGCTTAGTGCAAAGGCCCTCAAGTCAGTCCTTAGTACCAAGGAAAGCAAGAAAAACATCATGCAGAAAAGCCATTAAGAAGCTGGGCAAAAAAAAAAAAGAAGCTGGGCATGGTGGGACATGTCTATAATCCCAGCACTGGGGAGCTGAGGCAGGAGGATCGAGTGTGAGTTCGAAACCAGCCTGGGCTACAAAAGTGAACTCAATGCCAGCCTGAACTGCGTAGTGAGACCCTGTCTCAAAAAGACAAAAAAAAAAAAAAAAAAGGCCGGTGAGATGGCTCAGCAGTCTAAAGTGGCTGCTTAGGCAAGTTTAGGCAACTGCAGGCACCACATGCTGCACTCCACCCCCACCCCTACCCCCAGAACAGGCTAAGCCAGCCATAGCATAAATAAATAAAGTTTTTTGCCGGGCGTGGTGGCTCACGCCTGTAATCCCAACACTCTGGGAGGCTGAGGCAGGAGGATTGGTG
>PVJA010058678.1:0-10022 GCA_004027025.1 Myocastor coypus
GCACACTTCTCACAAGAGAACCTGTCCTATACCTTCTGTCAGATTTCCAAAGGGCTGAAGGCCTTACAAAACCATTAGGAAGCCCTACCACAAAGCTGCATTCTGAAAGATAAATAGCTAAGTAAGTTTCGGGGGCATTCAATGAGATTTTATTGTTGTTTAATTGTTACTGTTAATTTTGGTTTATTCTGAACTAGATCCAAGGCATAACCCCAACCACCGGAGAGGATTCATCTTTTGAACCAATTTTGCTAGCTATGTGACATTCTCTATCACCCAAGATACACATGGTTCCAAGAATTAACAAAGGGATGACATAAAAACACTAAGGATACTTTTAGCAACACCAAGAAACAGAAACATTTCATCCAACAAGTGGTTGGGTTTTTTTCCCCAAAAAAAATCCCTCCTCTCCGTCAAGCTCTTGCTCTCTAGCTAAGGCCTCAGAGCCCGGCTTCCCGGAGCGTCCCACCTCATCGAGCAGAGCCAACAGCAGGAGTGGCACTCAAATGTCTCGGCAGAGAGAAGAGTACCCTAGGATCCCATAGCACCTTAATCACGAAGTCAAAAACTAGGCCGAGAGCATCAGGTGCCTAGAAGATCCCACACCTTCTGCTTCCCGGGACTCTCGTTCAGATGAAGGCCTGGAGAGGCAGGCTTCTCCGCAAACACTACCACAAGGTAAGCACTGAGACTAGCTTCAGGCAGAGCTGAGCAAAAAACAAACTTTCCAGGCACTTCCACCTTGCCCGGCCGGGTAACACCTCCCAGCCTCCTCCGCCCTCCGTGCTGTCAGAGCCCCAGATACCCGACGACAGGCACAGCCGGGCCCTGCGCTCCCCGCTGCGGCTGAAAGGCGCCCCCGGCTGGTCCCTACGGTCCAGCCCGCCAGCCCGGCCGCAGGTGAGGCGCCGCCCTGGCCGAGGAACCCGGCCGCCCCTCCTCGCGGGATTGGGGCTGCTGCCGCACTCGCGAATAACGGACCAGCGCGTACCGCCGCCGTCGCGCGCTCACCAGCTGGCTGGTGGTCCTGGCCATGGGCCCCGCGTCGGCGCGGGCGCCTCCCCCGCAGCGCTGCGCTCCTCCGCGCCTCCTCAGCGTCCTCCTCCCCGCGGCGGAGCCCTAGCAATGGCCGCCCTCATCCTGTGCCCGCCCCGCCGTCCGCCGCCCGCCGCCCCCGGCACCGCCCCGCCCCCGCGCGACGCCAGGTTGGACTTCCGCCGCGCCGCAACCACCTCCCACTCCCATTGGCCAAGCCCGCCGTCGTTCGTCACAGGAGCCTCTATTCCGAGTCGCATTTCCGGATTGGGACCCAGCCCTCCCTAGGGAGGAGGATACAGAATAAACCAATCCCGAACTGCCGGGGCGGGGCCGGGCGGGGCGGACCGAGCTGTCATCCTCGGTCTCAGTCGCGGGGAAACTGAGACTCGGTTTTCTCCTGAACAAGGACATGCCCGAGGCAGCAACGACTTGGAGTCCAGGCTTGTTCTGCGTGCCCGCTTAGATGCAGTATGACGAGTTATATGGTCACGTAATCATGGAGATTTGAACTAACCGTCATTCATTAGGCGGAAACGCGCCGGCAGTAGCTGTCAAGACTTCAGTGGCACTCTTGGAATTTTGGTTTTGCCTGTAAATGCTCTGTGGGTTTTCTTATTCGTTAATGTTCATTAGTATAATTACGATGATGGACTTCTTTTATTTTTAAACCAGGTCTTGCTATCCGTTCAGGATGGCTTGAACTATGTACCCCAGGTTGGCCTCAAACTCGCAGGGATCCTCCTCATCTAACCTTCCAAGTGGTAGGATTACAAGCATATGCCACCACGCCCGCTCGTGATAATGTTTTTCAAAAGTTCGGATCATCCTTGTTACCTGAAGGTTCACACCACAATATTTTCCTTCAGGTTTTTGATGGTGGGTATCAAACACCCAAGGCCTCACACATGCTAATGCTAAGCATATATTCTACAAGTGAGCTACACCTGACCCCCATATATTTTTTAATGATTTTTTTATTTCTAAAAGTGATCTTTTTTACATAAACCTTTTGGGGCCGGTGAGATAGCTCCGTGGCACAAGTGCCTGCCTGACAAGTGCAAGGTCATGAGTTCAAACTCCGGTCCTGCCAAAAATAAATAAATAAATAAATAAAACTCTTGCTGAATGTGGTAGTACACAAGAATTATTAGAAGGTGCAAGGTAGTGGGTCTGGGGAGGTAGCTAAGTGGCATAAGTGCCTACCTAGCAAGCCAAAATCCCAAGTTCAATTCCCGGTGCTTCAAAAAAAAATGGTGCAAGTGGATCAAAAGTTCAACTTCAGTCAGGGTAATTTAGCTACAGTCTGTCTCGAAATAAAAATTTTTAAACCAGGTGTGGTATTGAGAATCTGCCTCAAAAAAACGAAAATAAAAAAGTACAGTTTTGAGCCGGGCGTGGTGGCTCATGCCTGTAATCTCAGCACTCGGGAGGCTGAGGCAGGAGGATCGGTGCGAGTTCGAGACCAGCCTGGGCTACAAAAGTGAGCTCAAGGCCAGCCTCAACTGCGTAGCGAGACCCTGTCTCAAAAAGACAAAAAAAAAAAAAAAAAAAAAAAAAAAAAAAAAAAAAAAAAAAAAAAAAAAAAAAAAAAAAAAAGTACAGTTTGCAATTCAGTAGTAGGATACTTGCCTAGCATGAGTAAGGCTCTGAAATTTCATCGCCAGTACAATGTGAAAAGAAAATAATAAAAATGCAAAGCCAGATACAGTAACACGCACTTGTAGTCTCAGTAATTTGAGAGGCTGTGGCAGCCCCTTGAGCTCAAAATAATAGCCAGAGTAATGTAGCAAGACTCCATCTCAAAAAAAAATTGTGGATAGGCTAATTGATAATCTTATATAAACCAAATAAATTAACATCAATAACAGACACACCAGCTGGGCATGATGGTGCACACTTGTAATCCCAGCACTTGGGAGGCTGAGGCAGGGGGATCGGTGTGAGTTCAAGACCAGCCTGGGCTACAAAAGTGAGCTCGAGGCCAGCCTGAACTGTATAATGAGACCCTATTTTGTCTCAAAAAGACAAAATAATAATAATAATAATAATAATAATAATAATAACAGACACAACTCAGAACTTTTTTTTTCTTTTTTTTCTTTTTGAGACAAGGTCTCACTATGCAGTTCAGGCTGGCCTTGAGCTCACTTTGGTAACCCAGGTTCATCTCAAACTTGCACCAATCCTCCTGCATCAGCTTCCCAACTGCTGGGATTACAGGTGTGCACCAGCTCAGAACTTACTCTTGAGATTTTTTTTTTTTTGAGACAGGGTCTTGCTATGCAGTTGAGGCTGGCCTTGAGCTCAGTTTTGTAGCCCAGGCTGGTCTCGAACTCGCACCGATCCTTCTGCCTCAGCCTCCCGAGTGCTGGGATTACAGGCATGAGCCACCACGCCCAGCTACTCTTGAGATTTTCATTCCAAATCTTATTTAGCATTGGTGGTTCAGTGGTAGAATTCTCACCTGCCTAATGTCAATTACTCTGAACAAGCAGCCATGTCAATTACTCTGAACAAGCAGCCATGATGTTGCTGCCCCACTTTAGGGATGAGAATATTGAAGCAAGCAGGATCAGTTCTGCCTCCCACAAAAGCTTACAAAGTTCCAGGACTAAGATTCAGACCTCCATGTGCCAAAGCCTATATACTAGCCCTAGACTATAGACAGTCTCTTCACTGTCCCAGGTTTCAGTCCATTCTACACTTAGAAACTTTAGAAAACAACAACAAAGGCTGGGTGCAGTGCCACGCACCTGTAAATCCTAGTACTTTCAGAAGCTGAAGCAAAAGCACTGCAAGTTCAAGCCTAGCCTGGGCAACTTAGCAATTTTACTATCTCAAATAAAAATAAAACAGGGCTGGGAATATAGCTCAGTACGAATGTTCCACTTTCAATCCCCAGTACCACAAGAAAGAAAAGAGCATAAAGATAACCATAATCCTATCCATGAGATTTCATGCTACCCATATTGTTTCACCACTCCTTTTATTCACTTAATAATGTGCCATTCTGTGCCCTGTATAGTTTTCCTGATGTTTGATTATCTTCTTCCTCAACTGCAGAAGACTATGCGGAAGAACATTTCATTTATGGATAGAATTAATGTTTCTAGAACCATGCTTTGGTCAATCTCTCCCAGTTTTATTCTACTTTTTGTTTTGTTTTGGTCCTGCACCAAAATCTAGGCACACTTCCCTTAGAATATATTATGAACCTATGGAATTGCTGAATCAAAGTGTAATTCATGCTGCCAAATCACCTCCCTCCCTCCAGAGAGAATATTCCATTTTTACCCTTTTGGGGCAAACTTCAGTGCAAGGTGGACAGCAGCTCCCACCACCAAGAAGACATATCCAATAGTATCTTGTTTCAACAATCCCTATTGTGTCTGCTTGGACCCCATGAGGAGCAGTCATGATCTCTCCCACTTTTTCTGTGAAGAAAGCAAGGCTTCAGAGTACTCTCTGCTGTCTATCATATAGTGAGTAGATCAAAAAGCCATGTCTCAGAGAGGCCAGTCCAACTCTTGGATCCTGTCCTTAGCCACTGTTCTCAGCAACAGATTGTTGCTTCCCAACAACCCTTGTTTTATATTTATTTTGATCCTGGAAAAGCAATAAAACTACCCTTAGACAGGTGTGGTGGAATGCACCTCTAATCCCAGCATCTAGAAGGCTGAAGTAGGAAGATTACAAGTTTGAGCCCAGCCTGACCAATTTTTTTTTAAGGAACTGGGGATCGAACTCAGGACCTTGCATTTGCCAGGCAGGCACTTGTGCCCCTGAGCTATCTCCCCAGCCCATGTTTATTCTCATTTACTTTAATTTTTCTTTTGTTGGCACCAGGGATTGAACTCAGAACCTTGCACTTGCCAGGCAAGCACTTATTCCACTGAGCTATGTCCCTCAGCCTGGCCAATTTAAAGAGACTGTGACTCAAAATATAAAATGGCTGGAGATATATGCCAGTGTGAAGGTCTTGGGTTTGATCTCCCATACCAAGAAAAAAAAAAGAAAGAAAGAAAAAATTTGTCCTCAGAGATTAATAGCCATTTTATTTGACTTTGTTCTTCATTCCAATCTTATGAGAAAGATACTCAATATTCATTACCATCTAACATGTGCAGCAATTTGCCAAATACACTAAACATTCAACATATACATAGCTACAAAGATTATGTATCTTTCACATATCATTTCCAGAAAGTTATTGACGAATGAGCTCTATGAAATACATGAGTAAACCAAAAAAAGAGGATATAAGATCTGGAAACAGGAAGAAGCAAAGACTGCACAGGAGCACAGTATAAGGTCCCTGGTTGTGTCCATTCAACCAGTGTTCACTGAGGCCCTGCTGTGTGCCAAGCCCTGCACTGGACAGTGGTGATTAGCAGTGCACAAATCAAAAACCTCTATGTTTGTGAAACATCACTACTACTGGCAGTGGGAGGGTAAAGTGAGCAAGCACAATAAATAAATAAATCCTAGCCAGACGTGGTGCATGCCTGTAATCCCAGTACTCGGGAGGCTGAGGCAGGAGGATCGGTGTGAGTTCGAGACCAACCTGGACTACCAAAGTGAGCTCAAGGCCAGCCTGAACTGTATAATGAGACCCTGTCTCAAAAAGATAATCAATCAATCAATCAATCAATCAATCAATCCTAAGGCAAATTAGAAGACAGCAAATGCTATGGAACCGAAAGAAAAGCAGGGGAGTAGGATCACAGCAGTCCCCAGGGAGGTGGTACAAGTTCAAATGGACAATGAGAACACAGGCTAAGGGGTAGCCACAAGGAGCATCTAGAACCAAGTGGAGCAGACTCCCAGAAGATTCCAGAAAAATGCAGAAAAAATGATAGATTTTCACATGGAAAGCTGGACTCAAAAAAAATTTTTTTGGTGGTATCAGGGATTAAATTTAGGACCCTGCACTTACCAGGTAAGCACTTATTCCACTGCGCTATCTCCCCAGCCCCTGGAAAGTTGAACTGAGAAGCTGACAATACAAACTCTAGAGAAAACAGCTCTACCAGAAAGGAAACACAATCAGAATACCTTTCAGTCATCTCCACTGAGTACTATTTACATTTATAATCAAATACAATGACTCAACTTGTAATCAGTATATTCCTTTTTTTTTAGTGTTTATTTATTTGGTACAGGGTCTCACTACTCAGCTCAGACTCATAGTGATCCTCCTATCTCAGTCTCCTCAGGGCTGGGATTACAGGTGTGCACCACCACACCCAGTTTTGGTGGTTGGCTTGGCTCAGCACAGGGGAGAGTGGGGCCAGCATGGCATGTGGTACAAGGATCAAACCCAGGTTCTTGCACTTGCCAGCCAAGCACTCAGACCACTGAGCTATCTCCCCAGCCCAGTACTCAGTACACTCTGCCTGGATCAGAAACAGAGACTTGGGTAGGTTTGAGAGCTGAATCCTCATCTTGATGGAAAGATAGCCTGTAATCAAAGCACTTGGGAGGCTGAGGCAGGAGGATCAGTGCGACTCTGGGACCAGCCTGAGCTACAAAAGTGAGCTCAAGGTCAGTCAGAACTGCACAGTGAGATTTTGTCTAAAAAAGACAGAAAAAGAAAACCACAAATGAAGAGATATGAAGATATTCAGAAAGATAAACAGATACCAGGAAAAATATTTGAACCAGCAGTAAGCATAATTTGAGTTCAGAGGAATAGGCCAAGGGCTGCTAACTTTTATTTATTTTTTATTATTTATTTATTTTTTTGGTGGGACCAGGGTTTGAACTCACAACCTTGCACTTGTCAGACAGGCACTTGTGCCATGGAGCTATCTCCCTGGCCCCAAGGCTGCTAATGTTTAATTATAAGCTTTTTATTTTTGTTGGGGGTGGTACCAGGGATTGAACTCAGGACCTTGTGCTTGCCAGGCAGGCATTTATGCTGCTGAGCTACATCCCTGCCCCTCATATGCTTTTTAAAATTTACTCATTCTCATATTCTCCCCTCAAGGCCTTTGCACTAAGCTATATCCCCAACCCTTTTGAGACAAGTTGTTAAGTTTTCTAAGCTGGCCATGAGCCTGTTTGTTTGTTTGTTTGTTTTTGTTTTGTTTTGAGGAGTTGTTGGTTTGTTTGGTTTTTGGTACCAGGAATCAAACTATATCCCCAGCCGTTTTTTGTGACAGGGTCTCAAAGCCTAGTTCAGGCTGGCCTAGAATTCATCATGTAGCCCAGCTATCCTAGAAGTTGTAGTGATCCTCCTGCCTCAGCCTTCTGAGTGCTAGGATTACAGGGCTACATCATTAGGCCTAGCATGGGCTTTAACATGTGATCCTCCTGAGTAGCTTGGATTGCAGGTACACAGTACCATGCCCAGACTTTTTGGGCTCTTAAAAATAAAATTAATAAAATGGGTGTGGGTAGGGACATAGCTCACTGGGCTGGGGATTTAACTCAGCAGTAAAGTTCTTGCCTTATATGCTAGAGATCCTGGGTTCAATCCCTGATACTACAAAAATAAATAAATAAAAGAATAACAATATAGGTAAGTCTGTATCTTAGAATCCAATCTATAGTTTATGAGGGGGTAAATTTCTCAGCCCGCCCCATATACATGCCACATGCCTTGTAATCCTGGCATTCAGGAGGCTGAAGCAGGAAGATCATTGTGACTTCAAGGCCAGCCTAAACTGGGCTTAAAAGGGAATTCAAGGCTGGCCTGAACTATATAGCAAGACCCTGTTTCAAAAAGCAAACAAATGGCATATCTTCCCAAAAATTCTAAGAATCTCTCACTTGTGCAAGAATATGAGTTATTGTACCAACTTGTAGTTCTTGAGTAATTCCCAGAGAAACAGGGAAGGAGGGAGGGAGAAGAAACATGTAGAGAAGGTACAGGGTGTTCAAGAGTGCATTGAGCAGTGGATGGAGGAGAGGCCGCCAGTAGTCTCAGGGGAAGGGATGAGACGAAGGGGGTGGCTGTTACCCTGAAGAAGGTAACTGAGTCAGCAGCAAGGGAGGAAGGGGAGGGCATATGGGAAGACAAGGAAAGTCAGCTCTCAATCTTCTGGGGACCTGATGGCAGCCAGCAAGTGATACCCAGGCCAGGCCTGGCCAGGAAGCTCCTCCTCGCAAGACATGCATCTGGCTGCCCACCCCAGGACAACAGACACTAGGGGAGATGTTCTCATATCGTCTGTCACCCAGGCTGAAGGAAAGAGAGGCCCTGCTCCCTCACTTCTTTCACTCCCTTCTCTGCCCAGAGCCCGTCTATGGCTGAAGAATGGCATATAGCAGAGGACAGAAGGGCTTGGCCAGACACTGGGGTGATGAAGGGAAAGAAGATGCCTAGAGCACTGACTGCACTAGGCATGTGCTGTCTCAACAGGAATCTTTGTGTATTAATGATAGACACATATCAATTCCACCACCTCAGGTATGTGGAGGTCACCTGGGCTCCCAGTGAGGTTATTCTATTCCCACTACTTTGTAACAAATTGCCCCCAAACAGCAGACATGCATTATCTCAGTTTCTGGGAGTCAGGAACCTAGGTGGTCCAGTTCAGGTTCCCTCAGGGTTGAGACGTCTCAAGGCTTGAATGTGACTGGAGAAGCCACTTTCAAAGGAAAAAAGGTTCATTCTCAGGGCAATGGCGTAGCAACCAGCTCTCAGCAGAGCAAATGATTTGAAAGAAAAGAGGTCACACCAAAGCTGGAAGCTATATGGCGCCTTTTATAACCTAACCTCAAAAGAGACAAACCATGTTCTTCAAGATCATAATATTGTGAAGTAAATCAGAAATACTAGTTTAAATATCAAATGAAGGCCAGGGAGATAGCTTAGTGGTCTAAAGCACCTGCTTAGGTAAGCTTAGGCAACTGCAGGGGTCACAGTTTGATCCCCAGCACCACATGCTGTGCCAGCCCCACCTCCATGGCAGGCTAAGCAGGCCATAACACAAATAAAGTTTTTGTTTTTTGGGGAGGTTTTTTGTCTTTTTGAGACAGGGTCTCGCTATGCAGTTCAGGCTGGCCTTGAGCTCACTTTTATAGCCTAGGCTGGTGTTGAACTCACACTGATCCTCCTGCCTCAGCCTCCCAAGTGCTGGGATTACAGGCGTATGCCACCACACTCGGCTACAAATAAAGTTTAAAAAAATAAGTATCATGTGATTTTACCCCTATCTGTGAAACTCAAAATTTAAATGAAGAGAAGAATACAGGCTAGGTAATAGGAACTAGGGAGATCTTTTTCAGGCAGGGTCTTGCTATGTGACCCCCTCCCCATACCAGGAAGTGACATGCATCTATCATGAGTACATAAAGTTTCCTGCTTTCTATAGGAGACAGTGCATAGTTTGTGTAGTTAGTGTTCTGTGCATGCTGGTGTGCCCCCATCCCACTGTGTTCGGTGCAAGCTGGCCTCAGACTCATGGTAATCCTCCTGCCTTAGTCTCTGGAGTGCTGTGGTTACAGGCATATACCACCATGCCCAGCAGATCCTTTTCAAATAGAAAAGGGAGCGGGGCCAGGGAGATAGCTCCATGGCATAAGTGCCTGCCTGGCAAGTGCAAGATTGTGAGTTCGAACCCCAGTCCCACCAAAAAAAAAAAAAAAGAAAAGAAAGAAAAGGGAGCAAGTGATGGGGAGAGGAGAAGAATCAAAGCCAGATATAGGGGCCCGGCGGGATGGCTCAGTGGTCTAAAGAGCCTGCTTGGGAAAGCTTGGGCAGCTTCAGGGACCACGGTTCGATCCCCGGCACCACATGCTGCGCCAGCCCTACCCTCGGAGCGGGCTGAGCCAGCCATAAAAATGAGTGAATAAAAAGCAAAGGTTCTGAAACAAGAAAAAAAATAAAAATAAAAAAATAAAAAATTCTTTAAAAAAAAAAAAAAAGCCAGATATAGTAGTGCACACCTATAATTCCAGGAAGCAATTGTGAAGCAGAAGCAGAAGGATCGCTAGGAGTTTGAGGCCAGCCTCGGCTGCAGAGTGAGCTCAAG
>PVJA010058679.1:0-10002 GCA_004027025.1 Myocastor coypus
CAAATTGGTATTTTCCATCAATCATCAATGTACTAATAAATCTCTATAGAATGTGATAAAAGCAGTTGCACATTTCATGCAGACCTTTAGAAATCCAAGGATATACAAAATTGTAGCCTGTAAAGCCTATGACATTTTCCCTAGTCTCTTACTCACAGTCAACACCACTTTTTGGTTGTTGTTAGTCAACCATTTACTTGAGACAGAGTATAGCAGTAACTGAATTTACATTAGAAGCAATACACATCTAAAAGACCAGAATGACATGTATTCCAAGCATAGTTTTAGTGTTCACGTTGCTCTCATTAATGTGAAAAACCTTTTGAAAGTTCTTTGGACCAGTATCTGATTCAACCTGTGTACATATGTGCATGATTCTGCTCCTGCTATGTTTCCTCTCTTTTCTGCTTCCAATCCCTTCTTTGTTTAATCCATAAGTCTTTGATTTCCATTCAGCTTTGTTATGCCCTTCCATGTTTACTGCTTCTTTAGAGTTGTTACACTAGGGAGACTATATGATATTTATACATGTAGATCTGGTTTATTTCAATAATGAGTATATGTTCAATATACATCCAATTGTATATGAAGTCTTCCAGTTTATCATTCTTTATGGCTGAGTAATATTCCATTGTATTAAAATACCACAGTTTTTTCAACCATTCTTCAAATGATGGGCATTTTGGTTGTTTTCAAGATTTGGCTACTACAAATTGGGATGCTATAAACATAAGTACACAGATAGTGCTATCATATGATGTTTTCAGTTATTCTGGGAAAATTTCCCGAAAGGGCATAGCTGGATTGAATGGGATTTTCAGTTCTAGCTTTTTAAGGATCCTCCACACTTCTTTCCATAATGGTTGCACCAATCTGCATTCTAACAAGCAGTGGAGAAGGGTTTCTTTTTTTCCCACAGCATATCCAACATTTGTTGTTGGTTGATTTCTTTATGATAGCCATTCTTTCTGGAGTGAAATGGTAAGTTTCGTTTTAATTTGCATTTCACAGATGACTAGTGATGGGGAGCATTTCTTCACGTACTTATAAGCTTGCTGAATTTCTTTCTCAGAAAAGTGTGTGTTCATTTCAGATGCACATTTCTGGATTGGACCTTTGAATTTTGGGCATTAATGGTTTTTAGTTCTTTATAAATTCTAGATGGAAAACCTTAACTTATTAGTTAAGATCTTTCCGAAATTTGTGGATTGTCTTTTCACTCTATTGGTAATTTCTTTTGATATGCAAAAACTTCTTAACCAGAGGAGGGCCCATTAGTTATGCTTTCAAGTGTTAAACGTACATTTTCATTTTTGTCCATGAATTTTTTGCCTACCCCAATGTCTTCAAGATTTTCTCCCACTTTCTCTTCCAGGAGATTAAATGTTTCTCTTTAAATATATAGATCTTTTATCCATTTTGACTTTAGTTTAGTGCACGGTGATATACTTGGGTCAAGTTTTAGTTTCTGACATGTAGAGAGCCAGTTTTTGCAGCACCATTTGTCAAAGAGGCTGTCTTTCTTCCAGTAAGCGTGTTTGGCCCGTTTGTCAAAGATAAGGTGGTTGAGTGTGTTTGTCTTTTCTTCTGCATCTTCTGATCTATTCCACTGATCCTCAGGTCTATTTTTTTTTTTTTTGCCAATACCATGCTGATTTTTATCAATCTACCTTTGTGCTATAATTTTAGGTAACGAACTGCAGTGCCTACTGCATTACTTTTGTTGCCCAGAATCGGCCTTGAAATTCTGGGTGTTCATTGGTTCCAAATAAATTTTAGGAATGATTTCTCCAGGTCTGTGAGGTATGTTGATGGTAGTTTGATAGGAATTGCATTAAATCTGTGTAACAATTTAGGGCCATCTTCACAACGTTGGTTCTTCCTATCTAGGAACAGGGAATATCTTTCCATTTTCTGAAATCTTCTAGGATCTCTTTTTTCAGACTACTCTAGTTTTCATCAGTTAGATTAATTCCTAAGTATTTAATTTTCTTTGGTGCTATCATATAAGGTATTGTTACTCTAATTTCTGTCTCAGAGTGTTTGTTATATATATATAGAGGAGTGGTATTGACTTTTGTGTGTTGACTTTGTAGCCTGATACGCTACTGAATTTATTTTGATTCTAATAGATTCTTTTTGGATATTTTTGAGTCTTCCAGGTAGACTATCATGTCATTTGCAAATAGGGATAGTTTTAGTTTTTCTTTACTTACTCTTGTTCCTTTTATTTCTCTTTCTTGCCTAATGGCCATAGCTAATGATTTCAGAGCTATATTCAATAGGAGTGGTGATAGAGGATATGCTGGTCTTATGCCAGATTTCAGACAAAAAAGACTTCAGTTTTTCCCATTTGGAATTATGTTAGCTGTTGGATTGTCATAGATGGCTTTTATCAGGTTAAGGTAGAGGCCATCTAGTTCAATTTCCTGTAGGACTTTATAAATGAGTGTTGGACTTTGTCAAAGGTCTTTCTGCATTAATTGAGATGATCATGTGATTTTTAGTCTTGGTTCTATTGATATAGTATATTGCATTTATAGACTTGCGCATATTGAACTATCCTTGCATCCCTGGGATGAATCCTACCTGGTCATGGCGTATAATCTTCTTGATCATTTGTTGTTGTCTAGTAGCAAGGGTTTTATTGAGCATTTTTGCGTCTATGTTCATGAGAGAAATTGGTCTGTAGTTTTCTTTTTTAGTTACATCTTTCTCTGGTTCTGGTATCAATGTATCACTTGCATCTAAGAATGATTCTTAGAAGAACTGCTTCCTTTTTGATTTCATTGAAGAGTTTGAGGAGTGTTGAGATTATGTCTTCTATAAATTTCTTATAGAATTCAGTGGTGAATCCATCAGGTTATGGACTTTTCTTTGTCAGTAGGTTTTTTTTTTTTATAGTGTTTCATATTTCATTGGCTACTATTCGATTATTGAGAGTTCTTATGTCTTGATTCAGTTTGGGTAATTTTTACTTTTCTGGGAATCTGTCAATTTCATCAGTGTCTTCAATTCTGTAAGAGTAAAGATTCTCAAAGTAGCTATTTATGATACTCTGAATCTCTGCTGGGTCTGTAGTAATTTCACCTTTTTCATTTCTTATTGCTTCAGTTTGAGTCCTTTCTTTCCTCTTTCTGATGAGGTTAGCTAGGGGCTTATCAATTTTATGTAATCTTTCAAAGAAATAGCTTTTTGATTGATTAATTAATTCTTTGTATTGTTTTCTTTGTGTGAACTGAATTAATTTCTGCTCACATCTTTATAATTTCCTCCTGTCTTTGGGCTTTGGATTTTGTTTGCTCTTCCGTTTCTAGTCTTTTTAAGTGCTCTACAAGAGTATTTATTTGTTCCTGTTTTGTTTTCTTAATATGTGAATTAAGAGCTATAAATTTCCCTCTAAGAACTGCTTTTATTGCGTCTCATAAATTCGGGTAGGTTATGTTTGAATTTTCATTAAGTTCAAGATATTGTTTAATTTCTTGTTTAGTTTCATCTATAACCCACTTGTTGAGAAGAGTGTTGTTTAATTTCCATGTATTCCTGGAGTTATGCGGTTTCTTTTGTCATTCACTTCCAGTTTCATTGCGTTGTGGTCCGACAATATGCATCAGATAATTTCTGTTTTCTTGTATATGCTATACATGACCTATATACTAATATGTGGTCTATTTTAGAAAATGTCCCATGTGCAGCTGAAAAATACTTGTATTCTGGAGGAGTTGTGTGGATCACTAATTCCAGTTGTTCCAAGTTCTGGCTCAGTTCTGCTACTTCCTTGCTAATTTTTTTGTCTGCTTGACCTATGTTTTTCTGATAAGGGGGTGTTAAGGTACCCTGTTAATATTGTGGTATTGGATATTAGAGTTTGCATGTCCATTAAGGTTTGCCCTATATAAGTTGCTGTTCCAGTGTTGGGTGTATATAAATTATTGAGTGTTACCTCTTCATCTTGAGTTTTTCCCCTAACCAGTGTGTAGTGGCCTTCTTTATTTCGTTTAATCAATCTTAGTTTGAAGTTTAGCCTATCTGCAAAGAGGATTGCTACCCCTGCCTTTTTTTTTTTTTTTTTTGAAATGCTGGATCATGTAGTATTGCTTTCCATCTTTTAACTTTTAGCCTATGAGTTTCTTTATGCATTAAGTGTGTTTCTTGAATACAGCATATTGTTGGATTTTGTTTCTTTATGCACTCTGCCAGTCTACTTATTTTGATTGGAGTATTGAATCCATTTACATTGATGGTTATAATTGAAATGTATTGACTACTGTTTACCCCTTTTTCTCCTGTGTTTAATTGAGTACCTTATTTGGTGGATTCTTTCTGTTCTCGTTTCTTGGGTTTGAGTCGTTGTGGTCCCTCTCTAAAATATTTTTTAGTATACTGTGTAGGGTTGGATTCGATGTCATGAAAGTCTTTAGTTGTTCCTTGGCATGGAAGTATTTTACTTCTCCCTCATACTTGAAAGTGAGTTTTGCCGGTTATAGCAGTCTGGGCTGGAATTTTTTTTCAAGGAATACTTGAAGCACTGTGCTCCATGCTGTTCTTGACTTCATGGTTTGTGAAGAGAAATCTGCTGTTATTCTGATGGGTTTTTCTTTCAATGTGATCTGTTTCTTTTCTCCTGTAGCTTTTAGTATGTTATTTTTCTGCTGAATTTCTGGGACCTTGACTATTATATGTCTGAGTGTGTTTTTAGTCGGGTTGATGTTATTTGGGTTTCTGTTTGCTTCGGTTACCTGAATGTTCGATTGTTTTCTCATATTTGGGAAGTTTTCTGCTATTACTTCTGCGCATATTCTTATATCTTTTGTGTCAACTCCTTCTTTCTCATTGGTTCCTATTAATTTTACGTTGTTCCTTTCTGCATCATCTTGCAGATGTTGAATTATTTTTTTCTTGCATCCTAGTTGTTTTTTAGAGATCGTTTCTTACCTTTTCATTAGCTGTAATGGTGTCTTCAAAATCTGAGACTCTTTCTTCACTTTTGTTCATACGGTTTTGCCAGCTAGTGATTGAGATTTTATTTTCTTGTATATATCTTTGAAACTGTTTCATTCGTTCTGTTTCTTCCCTATATTGCTCCATCAGGGAATCCATCATTTTTCCTATTCTCCTCTAATGTTTTATCGATGTCTTCTTTAGTAGTATTGAAATCTCTCATTATAGTTATCCTTTCTCTCTCTAATTCAGAGATTATTTCTGTTCTGTTCTCCTCTCTACTTTTCTGTAGTTGTTCCCCTACTTGGGATGCTATTGATTTAGACATGTCTTTGTTAACTTCACATATTGTTTCTGCTCTGATTTCCTCCATACGTTTCTCCAGTCGTTCTTCCACTTCATGTATTTCTTTTTTTATTTCAGATGTTATCTCTGATCTCAGTTGCTCTATAAGTTTCTGTACTTGTCTGTATGCCTCAGATGCTACCAATTCAGAGGTTTTGTCTGCATTATTCCTGTTTTCTTCCATGGTAGTGGCTTCTGTATTTGACTTGGGCTCGGGCTCTGAGATTGCATCTTACTCCTTGTTGTTATCATTTTGTATGGAAGTCATCTCTGCACTTTAGTGAAGTTATGCTGTTAGCATCTATGGGAGTTTTGGTCTGATCCCCCAAGTTTGTTCCCCTCCAGAAGTGCCTGGCTGCATGTCAGAGCTCTAGGTCCTGGCTGTGACTATGATGCAATGGATGTTGGAAGAGGCTGGTTCAATGTGGAATCTTATTTAATCCATATTCACCTTGAGTGAGTGTTCGCAAGTCATCAGGAATCAGGAAACAGCATGTCAGTGTGGGAGTTGAGAGTGTATCTAAGTGCACACCCTCACAAAAAAGCAGAACCAAGATATAGGCCCTTACTGTCTCCACAGTCTCCTTTCTGCCTTCTGTAATCTGCTGTTTCCTATTATATTCAACCCACTATGGAACCAGCAAGCAAAGGATGATGTAAGACATATCTTTCCAGTCCCCTCTCTTACCAGGTGACCTAAAAATTTTTAAGAAACTTTCTAACCTTGCAAAGAGTAAGTTGGAATTGCTGGTGTCCCCATCATGCATTTAGTCATGCGGGTAAACAGCTAGGTCAGGGTCTGCACCAGCCACTTTAAAAGTATGTGAAACTTGCTGAATGGAGCCATCATTTTCTCTGGAGCTTTTCCTATTCTAGCTCTTGAGCACTATATACACTGAGAAGTTTTAATGCTTCACTCTTAGAGCAGCACTAAGAACCCTCTGGTGGCCCCACATTCCTGATTCTGGCCAGGCCTAAGAACGGACTAATTGGCCTGGCGAATTTATTCTTGGTGACCATTCCACCAACCACACACTCCTACCACATACCCCTTTCAAGGTGAGTTAAGTCAGTGCACTGATGCAGTACATGTCAGCTCATTATAAAGATCTAGAGCACATCCAATTCTTTCAGGTATTGAGAATCATATTTTGCAAATTGGAAAACTCATTTTGCACACAATAGTAGGCAGAATTGTTCTATATGGATATATTATATTATATTATATTATATTATATTATATTATGAATATATTACTATATGGAGAACCTCACATTCAGGATGGTGTATTCTGTGTCTCATCTCTGCCTTCTACTGCTAGGGCTTGATGGATAGAGTATGAGGTTTTACTGAGGAGGATAACCATTTTCCTTAGCTCCCTCTTAGATCTGGCCACTAGTATCTCCTCCCAAGAAGCAACAAGCATGCACTATGCAATCAGCAAGTTGGAAGGTGTCTTTGAAAATTTCCTAAATATTCATTTTTATTTCACTAATGTATTAAAGTTAAATTTAGCAATATGGGGCAAAAGTGAGTGACTCATTGTCTGAAATTAGCACTTCAACCCTAGCAGAACATACTTTCAGTAATTGTGTATTACTATTTTAAATTGTTTCATTTAAAGTGTACTGGCTTGTTTTCTATATATCACATGGTCTGCTTCTTTTAATGCTTAAGACCACCCTAAGATGAACAAGCTGTTAGGGAGTGCATCTTATAGATGAGAAAACTGGCTCACAACTAAGTGACTGGCTCATAAACTGGAATGGGTGGCTGGAATGCAAATCCTGAGTGTGACCCCAAAGTCTTGTCTTTAGCCAAGAAATCACATCACCTTCCATAGGTCTTCCTTGTGCATCCAGGGAACTGCTGCAGAAGTTGGCTCTCAGCAGCGGCACCAGAAACAATATACAAATAGGCTTTCAGGAAACCATGACTCTGTATACCTGATGCTTTCTGATCTAAAGCCATCAAGCCACGTGATGTGTTTGCTCAGTAAGAATGATTTCTGATTCTGTATTGATTTGAACTCAGCCTCCCTACTTGTAGGTCTTATCCGGGCTGGTATGAAACAAGATTCTGTGCCAGAAAGAAAGTTTTCTTTGCTTTCCAACTTTTCTCCATGGAAATCATTGAGTACTGAACGGCTCTGAAGCAACTTTCTGAGGTGCACTGATATGAAACTACTGGCAACCCTCTACCCCTGCCTATTGTGATAAAGAGACACCCTCAGGTGCTTTTTAGCCCAGAGTGGAAGCTAATGAACAGAGAACTATCCACAGGGCTAGCAAGCCTGAAAATTATCCTTTTCAAAAATAAAGCATACTTCAGGTACAGGACTCAACCTGTTAACTTTATAGGAGTTATTTATTCTCATAGTGCCTCAATATCCTTAATCATTCTTTAGTGGATTATGTTGTGCTAATCTAAGTAAAGCCCATTCTACAATGGTTAGTATGACTAAATGATAGTTTGATCATTCTAATTTGTCTTCACTGCTCTGAGGACTCTTTGTAGATAATATCAGTACAGAAACAGTAGTCAGAGTGTAAAAAGAGAACTGGGGCCAGGGCAACTGACAATTTCTGGCTCTTCTCCCCCATTAATTTTATTGTTTATTGTTTGTGTTCTGCTTTCTTGGAAGCCTTTCTCAACTCCACAGGCAAACAGAACTGCTGAATGAGTTCACACACTGCGACTATTTCACTTTAAATGAATTGTCACCTCACAACCCCATGGAACAAGAACTGTTATGGTGGCTCCTTTCAGAAGATGAAAGCATGATTTGATATGAATCAACATTCTTGGGCCACAGCATTTGTAAGCGTTAAGGACAGGACTCAAAACAAAATTGTGACTATTGATTTTACATAATTTAGAGTATCATCATGCTTAAGTAGGTTCTCAGTCAAAGCCCACAATTGAAGTTTGAGCCTCTCCATTTATTGGCCACATGGCCTCAAAGAAATTCAAGATTCTTAATCTATTAAATGTCAATACTGGTTTTAATGTCTTGAGATTCTTTAGAAAATTAAACAAAAAACACCAACTTCCACTTTTTAAGTCAGCATATACGAAGGTTAGAAATCATCATTGTGTGGTAGCAACAAACAAAAAGCTTAACCAACTAAAAATCTTAGTAACTGCTCTTTGATTCATCAGAGATCTGATGAATAGCTCAATTGCTACCCCAAAACTAGGGGCATTCATAGAAATAACAACTTGCTAGAACAGAAAACAATTCTAGGGTAGTATAACCTGAACCATAGCTAATGAAATGCACAGGAGTTAATTGGGAACAGTCTGAGTGTTTGAAGCTATCCAGGCACCTAGTTATTATGAACACATACACTTTTGTGAGTTTTCTTTCATGGACTCTACTGTATCTTTACAGGAGATATTAGAGACCTTCCATGCTTTCTTCTCGGAGGCTGGAAATTGTTTTGAATTATGATACAGTCTTTTCTTCTAAGCAAAGGCTGATTTTAAGAAAAAAAAGTATTTCACCAATGCATAACCTGCCAAGTTCATCTCTCTTGGGGAAAGGAAACAGACAAATGTAACCAACATTTGTTCCATGTGAGGGAAGGGAAGTACTGAGTCCCCCCCTCATCCAGCCATCATATTCTACTAATGTAGGGAGAGTGGCAGAAGAAAGCGAAAACACTTGTGAAGTTATGGCCCTGTAATTATGTGCACATCAGCAAAGTCATAGTGTGTCTGGACCTTTCACACATTCTCACAATATTATTAAAGACATATTTCCCAGTGTGTCATTTCTAACAGAAAAAATTCCATACAGTTTAAAGAGACAGAACAAAGATGAGAACCAGATTTAGATAAGTTAGACAAGACAGGATTGAGTAACCAAATTATCAGAGCAGGAATTTGAAAACAATAGTAATGATTACATTTCAGGTCTTACTGAAAAAAAGTAGACATTGTGCAACACAGAGGGACAATGCCAGCAGAGAGAAGGAAACTCCAAGAAAGACTAAAGCATAAATTCTAGAGACTCAGACAGAACACAAAAGAATATGATAGACTCCACTAGGTAGACTCATCCATTGTGGAAAAAATCTCTGAGCTGGAGGATATATCAATAGAAACTTAACCAAAAAGAAAAAAGGAAAGAAAAAGAAAAAAGAAGGGGCACATAGTATCTAAGAACTCCCATACAATTATAAAAGTTTCAAATCTTCATAGTAGAAACAGAAGAAGGAAAAACAGTAAGATAGAGAAGACTCAGTGACCCATTGTTTTAGGATTTCCCCCAATTTTATGTCAGGAGCCAAATTATGGATTAGAAAGGTCAGATAACATTCATAAAATATGTATAAATTGATTTTTTTTCAGGATTGGTGTTCAAACTCATGAACTTGCACTTGCCCGGGAGGCCCTTGTGCCACACAGCTATCTCCCCAGCCCCTATCATTGATTAATTCAAAAGACTACATCTAGGTATATAGTGTTAAAACTTCAAGAAAGGGAAAGTAAAGACATTTAAATTATGTCAGATTAAAAGTGAAACATTAAATCTCCTGGAAGAGAAAGTGGGAGGAAATCTTGAAGACATTGGAGTAGGTAAAGAGTTCATGGACGGAAATCAAATTGCACGTTTAACACTTGAAAGCATCAACAATTGGGACCTCCTCCGGCTAAGAAGTTTCTGCATGTCAAAGGAAATCACTAACAAAGTGAAAAGACGACCCACAA
>PVJA010058684.1:0-10000 GCA_004027025.1 Myocastor coypus
GACAATATGCAATATGTCAACTTTCAAAAAAAAAAAAAAAAGAAAGGGGAAAAGAAAAAGAAAAAAAAAGTAATGTTGATTTAAAAGGGTTAACGTTTAATTGTTTGATCAATCTTATATACCTATATGTATTAATCTAAACAGATCTGATGATGAAAATATGTAATATAACCATTGTTAGATTTAAACAATAAAAATATTAAATTTTTAAGAATCAATTAAGGTAAAAATGTTGTAGCAGTAGTGAAAATCTTGATTTAGGCAATGCTCGATGTCAATAAGCCTGCTATTGTGTGGCTAATTTGATATGTTACTGCTTTCTAACTTAAAATACCCATCAGTGAATGGATCAGTGCCAATTTTTATTTTAAGTATTTTAAGCAGAGACTATAATTGAATGCATAAAGGAAAAGATGGCTTAGGAAGGCAGTTTTATCTTACTATATTTGGGATTAAGCTCAAAATGATCAGGTGGTCAGCTCCTTAAAATGATATTTTAATAGTATAGGGAGTATGTTGAATGATACACGCCAAGACTGGTTTTAAATAGATATTCTTAGAGATTTTTATGCACTGAAATGTAAGCCCTTCAGAAATTAGTGTTCAATATCCCGTGTAAGTATACAAAGGAAGACATCGATTGTATAGAGAAATTGTGAAGAACATGACGCTTATTTAAAACAAACATGGTCCCTGCAAGTAGCCAAATTATTAATGAGAGCTTTTTGGTTTCAAGCTTAGAAACTCAAATGGGCTTCAGCATTATTTTAGACAATAATGAGTTTCAGAGTCTATCACAGTGTGGGGAAGGACGGATGACTAAACATATCACAAGAAGAGCCAAATACTTGGGTGCTATTGGGACTCCTGTTTTCACTTTGTTCTTGTTCATAGCTGACTGGTTTTCTGTAAGAAGCAGGAAATATAATGGTTTCTGAATTTCACATTTTGTTATTTCTGCTCCTTTAAAAGGACATTCTGTGTCTGATTCAGTTATAAAAATCCCAAGAAGGAATCTGATCAGTCTGTCTTCAGTCAGTTGTAGCCTCCCCGTGGACCAAGCAGTGAAGGAAACATGGGAGTGCCTGGTTAGTGGAGTTGGAGAAAGGGTCCTGGCAAGGACTGGACAAGCACCTGCCTCATGGTAGAGCTGGAGTGGATCTTGATACCCATGCGTCCTGCCTGTGGAGACCTGTGTCTGTACAACAGTGTGCCCTGTTCTGTACAGACGCAAGACCAAATACCCAGCTTCCTGGGAAGGCAACCACATCTTGTTTTATGTTTTCAGCAAGCTCAGAGAGACAATACTGTATTGAGAAACCATAATTTCCCTTAGGTTCATGAGTTTATACTTGGGCATTGAAAAAAGGTGGAAGGAAACTAAATTTAAAAGTGATGTGAATGACTGAAATGATATTGATTGAGTAATGTAATGGATTACATTAGATTAAAACAAGGAGTAAGCTAAGATGAAATGCGTTGAGTAGGGTCCAACCACCCATTCATTTAAGAGCTGATCTCCTTATATTACTTTTTTCGGAGTCATATCTACCAAAAAACACATGCCAGGCATGGTGGTGCACACGTGCAGTCCCACTGTTCAGGAGGCTAAGGCAGCAGAATCACTGCAAGGCTGAGGCCAGCCTCTGGTACATATGAAGTTCAAGACTAGCCTGAGCTTGTCTCAAAAAAAGAAAAACAAGTTTACTATCAGAGAAGCTATTTTTATGTTGTCCACAACATGAGATTCTATCTTGAGAAGGGAATGCATTTTTTTCCTCTATGAATACCTTAACAGGACCTTTTAGTTTTCAAACTGCTGCGCCAAACAGGATGATCTGTTGTGCATGCAGAAAGACTGATAACAAGAATTGTAACAAACCACCGAACTCTACCTTCAGCTGACAGAGAATTTAGTCAGCCAGGGCATCAATTCTATGAGTTTATGCTCTGATTTTTTTTTTGAATTTTTAGACAGAATCTTGCTATTAATTCTGGCTGGTGTTGAATCCTCTATGTAGCCCAAGCTAGCCTGAAACTCATCATTTGTGTCTCAACCTCCAGAGTGCTGGGGTTACAGGTGTGTGTCACCATGCCTGGCTATATACTTTGAAATTCCAATTTGGGGACTGAAGGGAATTCAGGTTACTAGGCAGGATTGTTTGTAGTTTGACAGATTAAGTTCAAATTGTGGCTCCATCATTTATAAGCACTTTGAGCAGGTTATGTAGTCTCTTCAGCCTGAGTTGGTATAACTTTAAAGTGGTGCTGTTGATGCTTACCAAATATGATTACTCTGAGGGTTAAATGAGATAATATATTTAAAGTCTGGTACTATAACTGGCACATAAGAATTAAACTGTTCCTAAAAGGATAAAATTTGGGTGCAGTTAGAGCACTAGTTCAGTGTGTCTCCAAATGTAATAGAGGTCTGTATCACTTACGGACACTTGGATTCAGGAGGTCTGATGGGGTTGAGGTCTGAGACTGAGTTTAACATGGATATGAGTGTTGCTGATGCTGCTTGTCTGGGGAGCTGTGCTTTTAAGGAGCAAGGCTATAGAAGGAGGAGCTTTGAAAGTTAGGATACATACTGAGAAGTTGTCCCCTGACTGTATGGGATGAGAGTGGTGAGCCCATAACAGGTAGAGAAAAGTGAGAGTAAGGTTTGCATGTTGGAAAAAGAGAGTATTTTTCAGGAAACATAGACTTAAAGGTACTGGTGGGTAGATAGTCCAACTGCAATGTGCCAGGCAAGTCAGAGATGGGAGATTAGAGCTCAGGAGCAGGGTTGGGGCTGGAATAGGGAACTGGGAACTGTCCTACAGAACTGGTGTCCACAGCCTTAGATCACTGAGGGAATATCTTAGCTTTGAGGGAAGGATGGAGGAAGGAGAACAGGAAGCAAGAGACAATTTAGCAAGGAGGCTGCACCAGAGGGACAACTTCACTGTTTTAGAAGGCTGAGAAGTGGGAAATGAAAGGTGCCATTTAACCTAGGTGTTTTTCCTTGATTTGATCTCCTGCTTATTCTTACCTCTATTTATCCTCGCCAGATTTATTATTTCTGTCTTTCCTAGACTGTTAGTATAACTTCCTAGTTAAATTCCATGGTTTTTGTTTTGTTCTGTTTTGTTTTGTTTGTGTTATGAAAGCCATCAACCCATTTATGCTTTTAAACAAATAAGTGAAAATACACAGGATGCCTCCTGTCAAGGTTGCGGATTATTTGAATTCCATATGTGGACTACTTGGGGTACTTTGGAGCCCAGTTAAGAACCTTCAAGAGGATATGATGGGGATAGTGCTGGTCCGGAAATGCCAGCTATAAAGACTCCTGTATTGGAGGAACTTATGTGGATTGAGCTATTTACCTGCAGGGTTCACGAGAGTGAACGTGGGATTCAGTTGTGTTGCCCATGCCAGGCCTAAGAGTGAGTCATGTCTGTCAGATCTTAATCATAAAAACTATTTTTGTATGGAAAAATTATTAGTTAATATAGGAAGGGGAGTGTTTGAAAACACTTCTTGCCCTTTATAGAAAGAAAGTCATGCCGGGCGTGGTGGCGCACCCCTGTAATCCGAGCATTTGGGAGGCTGAGGCAGAAGGATCAGTGCGAGCTCAAGACCAGCCTGGTCTACAGAAGGGAGTGCAAGGCCAGCCTAAACTGCATAGTGAGACCCTGCCTCAAAAAGACAACAAATAAATAAATAAATAATCTGATGTCTCATAAATTACCAGAGCAGATTATGATTTTATTAGGCCATTTCTCAGAAGTTTGGGATACCGTGTTCTACCAGGAGATGCTAATAAAAATCGCGAGCCAGAGTAAGGAGGACCTGGTGCGTGTAAGCCCTGCCCTGCCCACCAGGTGTCTGTGGTGCTTTCCCTTGGGCATGCTGGATACTCCCTAGATGACCCAGCCCTCTCACGTGTAGTCCTGCTTAGGTGCGGGGACAGCAACCAGCCCGCCCTTGGGCCCCTTTTCTAGCCCCAGCTGCAGGCAGCTGAGACCCTGTCACCCTAGGCACTAGAGGGACTTGATTGGGAACTGGGAGCCGGCAAACTTCCCGACGCCTGGAAGCATGCAGGGCGCAGCTGCGACTTTGGTCCATGGCGCACTCGCGAGGACGTGGGCGAGGATGAGAAGCAGCAGGTGGTTGCCGCAGGCAGTTGCGGCCGGACTGGCCTCCGGCGGTGGCAACAAGTGGTTGGGCCCCGCGGGTCTCCTCCTGTTCCCCGGCCGGGCCCAGCCCTCCTGCTGTCGGTGCCCAGTGCCTGGCTCCCTCCGCTGCGCCTTGCTGTGCCGCCATCTGCTCCAGGCCGCCGCCCTTGTCTCTGCTCATGGCTCCCAGGCTCCTGCTGCCCACAGCCCCTGCTGTGGTGGGCCTTTCCAGCAGGGCCTTACCCCTGCTGCAGGTCGGGGGTCCCCAGGGTGCTGGGCGCGCCGCCCGTGCTGGCTCCGCAACGCGCTGCAGCCCCTGGCCCAGCCTCCCTGCGAAGCCCCCACTACCCACCGTGGGGTGCTGGGCGTGCCAACCGTGCTCCCTACCCACTGGGTAGCCGCAGCCACCGCTGCCCCGTGCTCCGCACTGCTGCCCGCCTGCCTGCTGCTGTGGCTTGGGCTGCAGCTGGTCCTGGGCTGCTGCCTGGTGGCGCTCAGCTTCGGGGTGCTGTAGCTGAGTAGCTCATTGTAGATGAAAAACTCCTGCCCATTCTGGGCTTGCTCCTTGGTAAGTACCCTGCTGGGCAAGGCCATTGGGGCCCGGGGCACTGGGCGCTGTCACCGCAACACCACTCCCCACGTTCCAGGGCTGGCCCGGTCTGCAGTTGGAGACCCCAGGCCCTCAGGCCCCTTAAAGTTTTCAGAGGGTGGAGAGTAGAGAAATATGCTGGGTCAGTCAAGGTGCAGGGGGAATTGGGTTGCAACAGGACTATGTCACTTCTTCACAAGCTAGGGTATTTTATTGTCCTTGGCAAGCTGATATTGTAAAACAAACATATCCAGTGCTCCGGGAGGGGGAGATGGAAGGATGAGGGCACAAGGTGTGAAAGAGAAGGAAGCTGAAAAGCTTTTTTGGCTCTTGAATATTTACGGCGCTGACACAGTCAGCTCCTGGAGTTAGGTTGGGGTTTGGGTCCGTTTGTCCCCGGAGGTACCAACAGTGCCCAGCACATGGAAGATGTATTTGTGGGGTGGCTGGACCCACAGGTGGACTGGCACTGCCCTGTCCTCAAAAGTAGCACTTTATTAGCGAGCTCAGGGGCAGCACTCTCCTGGGGATCAAACTAGAGTGCATGCTGAACTGAGACGAAACATTGTTTTAAAAGGGACTCGGGCCCCGGCGGGATGGCTCAGTGGTCTAAAGCGCCTGCTTGGGGAAGCTTGGGCGGCTTCAGGGACCGTGGTTCGATCTCCGGCACCACATGCTGCACCAGCCCTGCCCTTCGGGCGAGCTGAGCCGGCCATGAAAATGAGTGAATAAACAAACAAGGGTTCTGAAACAAGAAAAAAATAATAAATAAAAAATAAAAATTTCTATAAATAAATAAATAAATAAATGGGAAAACCCGCAGCACTGAGGGCTAGGGGAGTTCATGCAAGATTTAATAGTTCCCTCCGAGATCAGGGAGGCTGGAGTTCTGCAGGATTTAGGTCCCTGTGGTTCTCAACCTTTCTAATGCTGTGACCCCGCAATACAGTTCCTCATGTTGCAGTGATCTCAAACCAAAACATAATTTTGGTGGCTCCTTCAAAACTATAATTTTGCTACAGTTATGATTCAGAATGGCATTAGGTGACCCCAGTTGGGGTCGAGACCCACAGGTTGACAACAGCTGATTTAGGAGTTGCCTTTGACTTGACCCCTTAATCAGGAAGGACATTTGGCAACCAGGGCTGGGGGAGGAAGAGGAGACATTGCAGCGCTTGGGAGTTGCCTTTCCTTCCTGTGATCAGGAAGGACACTTAGCACCAGGTTAATTGATTTGTTGGCATGCCCACAATTAGGGAGAACATCTGCAAGCGGGGTTGGGGTTCATAGAGAGGACAAGATTTTTACAAAATAACAATTACAAAGTTGATTACAAAAAGGGCTGGTGGAGTCAGCTTATAACACCATGCTCAACTAGTTTATTACTTCTAGGAATCTTGGTGTAGTCTTGTGGGCCTTCTGAATAAAGGATCATATATCATTTGTGAATAAGGGTAATTTAACTTCTTCCTTCTTGTAAGTATAACTTTTTTTTTTTCTTGTGTGTGTGGCTGGTTCAGCCCAGGGGTGGGGAGCTGGGGCTGGTGCAGCCTCTGGTGCCTTAGTGCGCAGGCCCAGGGAGGTGTCGCCTAGCAACCAAAGACAACCAAGGCCTGGGAGCTTTGAGCAGCCAGAGAGCTTGGCGATTGAGGAGTGTGAGGAGCCCAGGCTCTGTGGGAGCACCCGAGAGGTACAGGGAGGCCCACGACTGCACACCTGGCCCTGGGATCAGAAACTTGGCTCTGGGACTTAAGCAAAACTTGAGAAAAGAGTGCTGCGGGGGTGTGGCCACCTCAGGGAACAGCTGAGGGACCCCCTTCCTGGGTTGTCCCCACTGGCATCCACAGTGTTAGACTGGGGTGGGGCTAGTTTCATGAGCACCTCCCCCCTCTTTTATTTAACAGGTAACTGAGGTTAGAGGTGGTCCGGGGTCTAAAATTACTTGATTTACTTCACTGTGAGTGATTCAAGAAATTGGACCTGGTTTGCTTTGTTTCTCCTTTAAATCTATTCCAGCATTGTCCAGTTTAGAAAATATTTAAGATTGTGGGCTGAAGCTGTGCTCAGGAGTAATACCACTGACTGAGGAACTTGTTGGGGGGCAAGGGTGGCTCTAGAAGATGCTGTGTAAGATGCTTTGCACTGACAGGTTTTCCTTTCTAATACCGGGAACTCAGCACCTTCTTGCCCAGTCTTTTTAGTATTGGAGATTGTCTTAGTTACTTTTCTCTAGTTCCTGGGTAAAATACTGGACACGCAAACTTAGGGGAGGAAAGGTTTATTTAGCTTATAGTTACTGGAGGATTCATAATTTAAAGCAGCCTGAATTACATAGCAAGACCTCGAGGATATGCCACAATGTCCAGTGTGACTATCCATACCTCCAAGAAACCACCACCTGGGGAGTGGGGGGGGACCCTCTTGCAGCTCCTGCTGTCAGTTTAATAGTTGGTGCCTCTCTTGGCCATGTCCCTCAATTCACAATTCCCAATTCCCGCCCTGGTCCTTTGTTCTGCCTCTTAGTCAGAGCTTGACAGCCTCATGATTTACATGAAGCTTTGGGGGAACTGCTAGATACAAACCATAAGAGAGATTTATCCTAAAAGAAACAGTTGGGGATGAGAGTGAGAGCTTTATGCCTGAGAATGTTTATTGTAAGCCTAACCACAATTCTAGAAAAATTGGCAATAAGAGATTGACTAGATAGGGGCGGGAGAGCTAGCTCCGTGGCACAAGTGCCTGCCTGGCAAGTGCAAGGTCATGAGTTCGAAACCCATCCTAAAAAAAAAAAAAGATTGACTAGATAAAATAAAAACTTTTAAGTATTGCTTAAATAAGTGTTGGTGAATAAATGAAAATTGACTTGCTTGTTCAGAATTTAGTGGGAAAATGGGACTAGGGAAACAGAAATCCAAGATGATAAAATCACTATGGAAAATACACACAAAGGAAGTATATTGAAATAGTACTGATGTCCCTGAGGTTACCTTGAGTATTTAAAAAAATTGTATTCATTATAGCACTCTTTGTCTTTACACTTTTCTATTGTAACATATTGCTCTTAGATGGAAAAATCAGGGTCACATTAGTGGCTCATTGCCCTAATCTATCAGGGCTGTTTGCTGTATTCCTAGTGGTGATAAAACAGTTGCAGTATTGCCTAGGACCAGCTCTGTCATTACAACACTAGATCTTTAGTTGAGTCTAACCTCTGAGCTCTTCATTGTGCAATTGCTCAAAGCACGTTTCGTACAACAGTAAAACTTATTCCTGAGTAAAAAATCACTTGATATTATACAGGTATAATTTAATTATACGGGTATAATTTAATTCATAAGGAATTATTTTATAAATCAGAAGCTGTTGTGTCTTGGAATTGTTATAAAGAACAATAAAACTAACTTTTCCTACAGGATAACTTTTCATTTGTCCAGAATAGTTTCTTTGTCTGCCCAAATCATTATACGCATAAGGCCTACAACCTGTGCGATTTTCATACATCTACTAAAGATATTTGAGATTTGAAAAAAAGACTCAATATATGAAAAGAAAACTTAAAAGGTGTTTTTTTTTGTTTTGTTTTGTTTTTTTGTAGGACGAGGGTTCAAACTTACGACCTTGCACCAGCCAGGCAGGCACTTGTGCCACGGAGCTATCTCCGTGGCCACTGAAAACTTAAAAGTTAATGTTAAATTTTTTATTGACATTAAGGTTTAATTACATTTGAAAACAATTTCCTATCTGACAAGAATTTCCAAGTGTAATAGTTGCTCAGTAGTTTCAAATTCATTTTTATGATAAAAATTGCACTTAATAGAGTATGCGGATGCATTTTAACATATTGAATATAGAATAAAGTAATGCATCACAAAATAAGTATGCCTTGTTCCTCAAGATGTTTTACTCTTTTTTTTATGCACACAGAGTCTGCAGGGTCTCACTGTACAGATCAGACTTATAGTGATCCTCCTGTTTTCAGCCTAACAAGTGCTGAGATTACAGGCACGCACCACCATGCCCAGTCTCGGTCACCCTGTCTGGCGACAGGGCTGGCACGGCATGCCAGGGATCAAACGCTGGTCCCTGCACCTGCCTAAGCAGGCACTTTAGTTGGCTGAGCCATCTGACCGGCCCTAAGATCTTTTACTTTGTATCACCTGATTTCAGTAAGCTGAAACAGATGTCTTTCAGAGTTCCCTATGATTTTCTAGGTACATGAGGTTTTTGAATATTTGTAATGATTCTGCATAGTATCTCTAATGGTGGGAAGTTGCTTTTGTCTTTGACAAACAATTTCAACTAACTCTGACATAGAATCTCTGTATGGATTTTCTTCCTCACAAGATTGAGACTATGGTAATCTCATTGAGGCTGCATTATACCATCTAAGACTGCTCTACTAGCAAACACAGTCCCTCAACTCTCGCCAAAGAGAACTAGCAAGACCTAAGTTATTCTAACAGTCATTGATCTTTGAACATTGAGTGTTTCCCCTGGAGTTGAGTGATTCCCCTGGAGTTTCCACTATGTCTCTATACTGTTCCTTTTCTCTATAGGCATGCACAGATGAAGGTAGATGGGAAAAGATCTTACAAAGAGCCAAGAGTTAACACCAATTTTCTCAGAACACTTTTCTTCTCGGTTGCTTTGTTTTTGAGCTATGGATTCTATTAGAGAAACGTCCTGCCTTGTGACATAGATGTTTTTATAGATCCCTAAAACATCTTGGATTTAGACTTTCAAACTCAATGTAAATGAGCAATGAGCTTGATAAGCTAGTTCCTGTCATGTTAATGGAACTGGTGTGTTTTCAATAGGGAGGTGGCTCATGCCCACATACTGTACTCTGTAGAACTATTGTGAGGAGAATATGCAATGTGTCAACTTTTAAAAAAAGAAAAGAGAAAAGAAAAAAAAAGTAATGTTGATTGAATGTGCAAATGTTTAATTGTTTGATCAATCTTATTTTTTTTCAATTTTTTTATTGTTTAAATTTAACAATGGTTATATTACATATTTTCATCATCAGATCAGTTTAGATTAATACATATAGGTATATAAGATTGATCAAACAATTAAACATTAACCTTTCTAAATCCACATTACTTTCCCCCCCCCCTTCTTTTCTTTGAAAGTTGACATATTGCATATTGTCCTCACAATCATTCTATAGAGTGCAGTGTGTGGGCATGATCCATCTCCCTATTGATGTTGCATAGAAAAAAGAAAGAAAGAAAAAAAAAAA
>PVJA010058693.1:0-10023 GCA_004027025.1 Myocastor coypus
CCCCATGAGCAAAGGAAACAAAGACAGGGTGGCTTTTTGTTTGATCTAGGGAGCCTTTGCCTTCCTGAGCAGGCTGTTTGGATTTTCCTTGTCTTTGGAAGACTGAAGTGGCCGAGCTGGCTGGCTTCCTGCCAGGCTGGCTGGGTCAGGGGCTGACTCTGAGCCCCGGGTGGCCCTACTCGGCTGCACCCCCTGCCCAGCCCTGGCTCTGGCCCGACCCCTGGGGGAGTTTCCTGTCCCCGTCACCCCACTTTCCGTGACACAAGAGGAAGTCAGCTGCCCAGCTTGGGTTTTCCAAGCAGCCTGGGCGGGGAGGGGGTGGTGTGAGCCCCCGGAACTAGCGCCAGAAGCTCAGGGCCAGCGCAGGACAGGAAGACCTGCCCGGAGAGACACAGGGGCCATGCCAGGTAAGGGAGGGTCACCTGAGTCGCACCCCCAGACTGCCCCCTGGGCTGGTCACTCCCAGTGTCCTAGGGTGTGTTCCCCTCCAGGGCAAAAGGACCCAGGGATTCGGGCAGGGGAGGAGCCAGGGTGGGGGAGGCTGAGCTCCGTCCTCACTGAGTGGGTGAGACGGTGATGGGCGGGTGATGAGTGACACCGGGGCTCGAGGAGGCACAGAGTTGCTGTGGCCGGCCGTGCAGGGTGGCCTCCTGTAGTCCTCCCGTGTCAGGAGCCTTTGAAGCCCCCTGCCTCACAGCGCAAGGGCGGTGGCTGCCAGTGCCCAGCCAGAAAAGTCCCCACTGTGTCCCTGCCCGGCCTGACCAGGGGGTGTGTATAGGTGCCTGCATGCCTGCACGCGCGGAGGGGGCCCTCCCGCTGTTGGTGCCACCTTTGCCCTCACCTGGCTGCATCTGTGTTGGTCATGGGTCCTGCTGCTGGCTGTCACTGAGGTTTGGTGACCAGAAGTCAGCAGCTGTTTCCTTCTTGCCAGGCCAAGAAGGGCCTGGCAGGTCCTGTGCGGGGCAGGGCCTCCTCTGGGACTCACGTGTGGCCCAGGGCCCCAGGGTCCCGGTGGGGCCCACAGCACTGTGTGCTGTCCTGGGTGTCCACCGTCTGGCTCTGGCAGGCTGGACCCTGGCCTGAGCCCTGTCCCACTGTCCTGCTGTCTTTGCTGCTTCCTTTCCGGTGGTCCTGGCCCCACACACCTGATAAGCCTCAGGGTAGGGCCCCCCCAGAAACCTGTGGTGATGCAGGGCACATCTGGACAGGACTTCCTGCCAACAGCTGGGTGGCTCTGGGCAAGGCAGCTCCCTCTGGGGACTCGTCCTCTTCCAGCTCTACACTCAGAGCTTCGAGAAGTTTCTGTGGCAGTGGATGGAGTGCTGGAAGCCCCATTCTTCCAGTGAGAGGCTGCATGGCACAGACTGGCACTCCCGAGCCCCCCGGGAGATCGAGTGTGCAGTTCCCGACACGGCCCTCAGCTTTCTGTGTGGTTCACAGCAGTGTGGGACAGGCGGGACCCTGCCCAGATTCAGAGGTGATAACAGGATCAGAGAGCTCAGGCGAGTCCCCCGAGGCACATGGCCAGCCCTTCCTGGGCTCCTGGTCTCCAGCACCCTTTCCCTAGTGCTCCTGGATCTCAGTGGAAGCCCTGGGGGCCTGGAGCCAACCTTGCAGTGTACGTCCCTAGTCCATCGGTGAGACGCGCCATCCTCCGTCTCAGCCTCCCAAGCGCAGGCCTGAGGGGCATGTGCTGCCAGCCGGGCCTGTGCCGCGCGCCTGAAGCCTCCCCAGCCCCCACCCCAGGTCTCCCACCCGGGCCTTCTCTTCCTGCGGTCTTGGCATGGGTGTGAGGGCCGATGGAGGAGAGGCCACCAGCCAGCGCTGGGAAGAAAGCAGGGGATAAGCGTCCGCGTAGCCTCCGAGAGGTCAGGTGGCTGGCGGGGCCCAGGCCGGGCTCCTGTGACTCTTGGGTGCTTCCTCCCAGTCCCCTCTGCCCAGGTGACCCCTGTTCTTGCCTTGTCGACAGCTTGGGCTTTGCCTGAGTAGCACAGCCCATCTACGCCCTTTTGCTTTTTCTCAGAATTGTGCCTGGGCGCGCATCCGCGTCACGCTCTGCATACAAATGGCTGTGTTGCATTCCACAGGGCAATCCAGCCGTTCTGCCAGCACGGGTGTTAGTGAGGTGGAAGGTACAGCTTAGAACCTGAGGTTCTGCCACCACCCGCAGACACACACACAGCACACAGCGAGCGCCCTGGCTTTCCCTGGGGCTGGAGCCCCGAGGCATGGCAGCACAAAGCCGCATGATGCCCGGCTCTTTCCTAAAGCTGCCAGCCTCAGCTACTGCCCGTCACCGCGCCCCCTTCGTTCCAGCAGCAGTGGCAGTCCTGTGCTGTGGGCGGGAGCAGCGCCTGCCCTTGCGCTTAGGACCACCTGCACATCTGCCAGTGACCTGTCCGGGGACGCGTGGCCAGGCCGGAGCCATCAGGGTCCCAGGGCTCCCACCGTGATGTCCAGGAGGCTGCCCCAACCCGGCCACATGGGATGCCTCCCCCCAGGAGGCCTTCAGTGAGGGTCTGTGGCATGGAGGGGCCTGTGACACAGGACACCAGGCCCATCGGCCACGTCAGGGGGTCCTTGGGTACCCAGCCAGGCCAGGTGGCAAGACCCATGGCTCCTGTACCCCACTTTCTGTGGATAGCATGGGCTGGTCGAGGGCCTGGGGGTCCCCTGTTCTCCTGGAAATCCTTGCCAGCTGGGTGAGCTTGTGTGAGACCAGAGTGACGCCATGCACATGTGGGAGGCTTCTCAGGGTCCCCCGAGGGAGGCGCTTGTCCCGTGGCGGTGGCCGTGCACACCTCGACGGCCAGCACTTTGTGCTTCTTGTCTGTGTCCTCGGTGTGTGGCACTGTGACCCGGCAGCTCCTGCTCCCAGCTGCTATGTCTATGTTAGAGGATGCTGTGGCGGCGTGCAGGGGAGCAGTGGCCGCGCCGGTGGTGCCCGGACCCAGGTTCCGCTCAGTTCTGAGCCAGGTCCTTCTCCTCGTGGACTGCCGACCCCAGGCTTCTCCTGTGACGACAACAGGAAGGCCCAGTCACCACATCATGGCTGTGACCTGGCCCACGGTACGCGCACCCCTGTGCCCAGAGAGACGGCACAGGTGGCACCTCTGTCACTGATCAAGTCCTGACCATGCCAGGCTCATTCCTAGGCATCCCGCTACCTCTCCTCAGCCTGCAGGGCTGAACCCATCTTTTGCCCTCGTCCTGTGGGCAGTGCCCTGGAAGCAGGAGCCTGGGACACTGCGAGGTCCAGACAGAGCCTCCCACGCAGGCGGGGCCGGGGAGTGGACTATTGAGTGAGCCGCTGCCTGTGAGAGTATGTGGTCCCCAGGGCTCTGATGGCCTGGGCTCAACCTGGTCCTGTGCTCGTCCAGCTTTAGGGCCTGGCACAGACAGGCTGGGTCAGCCATGCCCGGGGCTCACAGGAAGCAAGCTGGTGAGTGACAGAAAAGAGGCAGATCTGTCAGGGCCATAGGAGCCAAGCAGGCAAGCCCCTGCCCACCCAGGCTGTTTGGGGCCCAGCAGGACCTGGGCTCATGGGATGTAGGACAGGAGCTCTGGGGAATGGGGGACTCCAGGCTAGAAGGTCCGGGCAGGGGACCACACCCTGTGGTATCCCCGTCCTCCCTGCACCTGGTGTCTCCCTGTCCATCTCTGACTCAGTCCCCCTCCTCATGCCGCGGCAGGGAGCCTGGCTCTCCTAAGTGCTGAGCTTGGAAAATACAGCTTTCAGAGGAAGTTCTACAGTTCCCGGTGGCCCCTGCTGTGAGCCCGATGTGAGCCCACTGTGACCCCAGGTCCTGGTCCAGCACAAGCTGAGGCCTCTGGCTCTGGCAGGAGCCGTCCACATTTCTTGGGTTTCAGCCTCCCTCATGTTTTCTCTTGTTTGGGCACTGGGAATTGAACTTGGAGCTTGCACTGGCCAGGCTTGTGCCGCTGAGCTAGGCCCCTGGCCGTCTTCCTCACTTTTTTCTTTCAAAGTGGTTTGTGCTCCTCAGAGCACGCCCGGAAGTGCAGGAAGGCAGCAGCCCTGGCTTCTCAGGCCCAGAAAGCTCACACTCACCACAGGGGCCAATGGCCAGGCTGTGAGTGGCCCTCAGCCGTGGCTCCGCTCCCTGGGACCTGTCACAGATCCCAGCGGGAATGCACCCTGCAGCGGCCTTGGCCCTAGGGGCCCTGGCCCTGGACCCCACAGTGAATCTCATAGGCAGGAGCCAAGAGCCTCGCCCGGCCCAGGCAGACCTGGCAGGTGAACGATGCTAAAATCTGGGGGGAGGCAGAGGGGTGACAAGAGCTAAGGCCCCCAGGGAGGTCATGTCATGGTCCGCCAACCTGGGAGGATAAAATAATATGGACTGAAAAAGGAAAGAACTTCTGCGGTTACCGCACAGCACGGAGAACCTTGGAACCCCAGTGCGGCTGGTATTCGTGCTGATGGGAGGCAGGGTTTTGTGTGTCTCTGGTCCCTGTGCTCTTAGGGTTGATGTTTTCCTGACTGTTCAGTTTTGACCTTGTTGTTGTGATTTAAAAGCTAATCATACAGGAACGGATTTACCGGGTCATGAGGCCCTCTTAGAAAAAGCAATACTTCTTATTGATCTCTTGTCTGTCCGCCGAGGGCCTTAAAGAACGCAGCCCTTTGGCTGAGGTTGGCCTCCCGCACTGTGTTCTCTTTCTCGGTTTATAAATAATGCAGGGACAGAGAGGTCCCTGCAGGAAACTGCTTCTGTCCTCCTAGGCCTGTGGCATGTATTCCGCGACACCAAGGGGTTTTACAGCTCTTAACGCACGCTGTCAGGTTGTTTTCCAGATGGTCGATAACTCTTTTTCAATTAGTAGTCTCCTGTTTATTCTCAGTTGAGTGACTATACAGCATTATCCCACTTTAATTTCTGTTCCATTTATTTTTTATGAAGTTGAAATTTTTAAAGTGTTCACCCCGCCCCCACGTCTTTCTTTCTATTCTGCGAAAAATACTATTTTCTAATCAGACGTCCGACAGTGCTCAGAATGGCTGCAGGCTCGATGCAGACGCTGGAGCTTTCAAAATGTTAACTGGAGTTAAACTTACATTTCATTTATTTAAGGTTTTCATAGAAAGCTAAGTTTCAGTAGCTCTGAGTGCCCAGCATTGTGGCTTTGGGAGCAGCGTGGGGAGCGGGGTTCCAGGGTGGGTTCTCCATGCACGAAGCAGCCCTGCATTTACTCTTATTTTTTTCCTTTGTAAACTAAACATTTATTTGAGTGAGAGTATAGTAGTAACTGAACTTGCATTAGAAGTAGCACACATCTAAAAGATAAGAATGACAGGCATTCCAAGCATAACTTTAGTGTTACCCATTGTTATCCTCAGCGTGAAAAATATTTTGGTGGTTCTTTTTTTTTTAATTTTAATTTAATTTAATTTTTCTTGTTTCAGAACCTTTGTCTGTTTATTCACTCATTTTTATGGCTGGCTCAGCCCGCCCCGAGGGCAGGGCTGGCGCAGCATGTGGTGCCGGGGATCGAACCGCGGTCCCTGAAGCCGCCCAAGCCTTCCCAAGCAGGCGCTCTGGACCACTGAGCCATCCCGCTGGGCCCCATTTTGGTGGTTCTTAGGCGTGCTGTGCATATACGTGCGCGGCTTTGCTCCCGCTGTGCTTCCTGTCTTTTCTGCCTGCGGTCCCTTCATCGTATGATGCCCAAGTCTTTGGTTTCCACCGCGGTGTCACGTCTTTCCGTTTCTATGTCTGCCTTTGTCTTCATGCACTCTTGTTGGTCGTTTTTTGTCAAATGGCTTGCAGATCTTTTCCGGGGTTGCTGCCTGACCTTTACTCTTCACCCGGGTTGTTTACAGGGTGTCAGAATCTTGGGGAGCGGAGTCTAGAGAGCTTTCCTCCTGTGGTTTCTCCCCGAGGAGGGCCTTGATTGAGCTGCTGCTCAAGGCCATTGGGCCTCACCCCCCTGGAGCTAAGGCCACCGTGGGGTGAGAGGCTCAGGGTGCCCAGCTACAGAGCACACCCTGTTTTCTCTTAGAGGTCTGCTGGATGCCTGCCCTGGACTCGGTCCTTGGAGGAAGCCGCCCAGGCAGCTCAGTGACTTGGCGACGGGTGAGACCCTGTCTCAGAATCAGAGCTTCGCAGGAAGCCGGGGCGCAGCTCAGTGCAAAGGCCCCGGGCTCAGGGCCCCGTACTGAAAGCTGGATGCCTGAGGGAGAAATACTACTCTCTTTAAAAATGATACATTTTAAAATCTGGATGTTTATGCCAACGGCAGTGACCTAGAAAAATGACTGCAGTAAGGTGTTGTTTTCATAGAGGTGTACGAAAGCAAAGCTGCGGTGTAGCAAAGAGAAGTATCTAGAAGGGGCAGCCGGAAGAATTAAAAGCAATCCCCTGGGTGAGGCTGGTATCTTAACGTTCTACATCCCTGGCTGGTTAGGGGACAAGAGACGCAGGGTCCCTTGAGGCCCGATCCCTTCAGCCTCCTCTCTGCCGAGTCACAGACCCATGGGCTGCAGTGGGGTGTGGGGGGAGGGTGACCTGGCTGGGCTCAGTCCCCCACCCCCCAGGATGCAGATCAGCAGGCCTGCACAGCTAGTGAGGATGTGCGGGTCTGTTAGCAACGACACAAGCTGACACCCTGTGTAAGTGTAAGATTGTACCAACCGTCCCAGCTCTCTCAGAGGGCAACACCGCTGTGCAGTTTCCAAAGGCGATGTGCACCTCTGTCCCTCCTGTCATGCACTGGCCACCGAAAGTCAGGCCTGCGTCTTCGTTTACTGGTTGAGTTTGTCCAAGGGACCCTCTCGTACTTACTACTACACAATGGCCGCTTTTCCCCCCTTTCCGAAACCCCAGGAGTGGCTCTCCGGGTGGGCCTGGCGTCTGTGTCACACCTGTGACACACCAGTGGGGTGGCGCTGGCTCCTCGTGTGAGGGCTCCAGCTGGCAGGCCCTGTGGCTCCGGCGTGCTGCTGCTGGGAGGGTGGCCACGGGGCCACGGTTCTGAAGGTGAAGTGTAAGCGGCTCCTTCTGGGAAGGGCAACCGGCGGTGTCGTTGGTGTTCCCGCCTCCTCTGTGCTGGGGTTGTGCACGTTTTTAGCTTTGAGACATCCAGGAGGTCTAAAGTATCTAACGGAGTTCCAAACTTTGATTTATTCATGGTCTTTGTTTTAATTCATTAATAAAATACTTGGTCTCCAGGTGTCGCGCGGCCTTTTGTCTTTCCGCGCCCTTCCTCTCTCTGCCGCTTCGTCTGTAGCTGTCACTTGCTCTCACCGGCACGACGAGCGCTTTGTGGCGCCTCCGCCCGGCCGGCCTGCCGGGAGAGCAGCTGCTTCTCGTGACCAGACTTTCCGCTATCCGGTGAAACCCTTCTGTTATTATCCTTGCGACTCTCGGTCTGTGTGTCCTCCACGCCGAGGTGCTGAACATTTCCATAGGATTTCTTCCGGTATTTCTGTCTTATTACCCAGAGCTCTGTTACCCAGCTGTATTTTATCTTTTGAGGTGTAAGTCTTTAAATTCATACTTCAAGCTTTCATGGTTCTGGTCTTTCTTCAAAGAGAAAGCAGTTGCTTCGAGTTGGCTTTCTGAAAGCTCCGTCTCCTCCTCGCTGAATCCGAGCTTTGCCAAATTCCCCTGTCTGCACCACTTTCCTCTTTCTTTTCTTTCCTTTTTCGGGACCAGGGTTTGAACTCACAACCTTGCACTTGCCAGGCAGGCACTTGTGCCACGGAACTGTCTCCCCGGCCCCTCCTCTCTTTCTTCTTAATAAATGGATGGCTAAGATGGGCCACCATTTTAGTCTCTGGAAATCCGTAGTGTTAACCCCACACCGCTGCAACACCAAGGGACGTTACTCATCTTCTCAGACCCTCCTGGGCCGCCCTCTCTCATGGTGACATAAACGTGTCAACCCCCAACACCCCTTTAAATGGATTCATGCTTTTTTTGTGTGTGTGTGTGCCGTGGATCAGAACTCAGGGTCTTGGGCCTGCCGGGCAGCTGCTTCAGCTGCTGAGCTGTCTTCCAGGTTCCTGCCTTTCCTCTCAGTGCATTTCATCGTGCATACTTAAGACACACTGCACGTTAGGAGACAGCCGTGGCGAGCGTGCTGAGGCCTGTTAGCATCGCCAGCACCTTGGCTCCCGGGGCGTGTGTGCACACGCACCTGCGTGTACATGCGTGTGCACGTGCATATATGCTGTACACATGGCAAGAGTAGCGGCAATCTCTTTAGCAAGCCACACAAGTGACAGGTGCTGGCCCTGTAAGAATTGCTGAAATTGCTACGGCAGTCATCTAACATGGCCGATGCCCTTAAAAGGAAAGCCCGAAAGCCCCTCTTCCCAGGGCCACCTCCCACGTCTTCTCCAGCTCAGCCCAGCACATGATTTCCTTGCCCCTTCCCTCTGCCTCAGGGAAGACCCCAATCAGCTCCCTCAAGAATATTTCAACATCCCCCCAAACCCTACCCCTGGCAAAAGGCCATAACAGTCTCAGCACGCCTTTGTTCCAACCCAGAGAATTCCTTATCTCCCCGAAATCCTCTCTCTCCTCATAGGGAATAAAGCCCCTTTCCTTTTGCCCCCTGCCTGTTTCTCTGCTGCACTGGTTACTTGATCAACAAGGACCCCTTGCTGCCACCCCTGGGAAGACTCCGGTCTCCCTGAGGAGAGGTTTGTTTGACCAGAGCCGCACACCTGCGCTCGGGCCTCAGTTTCCCCACTGGCCAAGAGGAGGGGCTGCTCTGAGGTTCCCTTCAGGTGTGGACTGAGCACCCCTTGTGGGTGGATAGTGCAGGGCAGAGGTGAGGCAGACCCCTGGCCCCAGGAGCTTTTTGCCCCTAGAGGGCTCCACACCCGCCAGAGTTTGAGGGGCGAGGTCTTTAAAAGGACGAACACACGTGAGCAGGAGGGGCACCCCGGGCCAGCAGGGCCGGCAGTGCTGCGTGACAAAACCTGACCATCATAAAGTGGGAAAAAACCCAGTGAAATGAAAATAGTAAAACTAAGAACGCCAGTGGTGGCCGCACCTAGGTTCCCAAACGCCCCGCTTCCGCTTTGTCGTCTGACCTGTCACCTCTGAAGACACAGGTGTCTGGCTTGGAGGACCACGGCTACTGAGGGCTGGGCGGGCTCTCACAGACCAGAGCCTATAGTTTTGGACCCCAGAAGGCAGAGGCTGGCCTTGCAGGTTGGGACCTTGGGCTCTGCCATTGCCCCAAGCAGCTGAGAGCGAGGTCCCCTCCTTGGGGAAGCTCTGTGACCCAGTGCACCGCAGCTCCTGGCTGGGCAGTGCTCTGCTCCACGGGGGTGGGGAGGGAGCAGAGCGGGGATCAGCCCCTCGGTGGGGGGCAGGGCTGCATCCTGCTGACTCTGCCGGGCTGGTCCCCCACGCTCTGGTGGCTTCTCAGGAAGGCTGAGGCCAGGGGCAAGTTCCCTCTCCACCCACCTCCAGCAGCCGCCCACAAGGCCCATGGGGTCACCTGCCACCGTAGGACCCCATGTCTCCCTGTGGGGTCCCCAGCCTTGAGACGTGCCACATTGCCCCCAGCCACCAAGGCCCATAATGGAGGTCCCCCCAGGTGGCGTGTGCGTGTGCGTGTGTGCTTGTGCGCGTGTGTGTGTGTGTGTGTGTGTGTGCGCGGCGTGTGCGTGTGTGCGTGTGTGCGTGTGCGCGCGCGCGCGTGTGTGTGTGTGTGTGTGTGTGTGTGTGTGTGTGCGCGTGTGGACAGCTCCCTCACCTACTCGCTCTCCTCCTACCTTTTCTCTCTGTTTTAGAGCAGGGCTAGAATGCAACCCCAGTTCCTAGCACCCAGCTCTGTCCTCAGTCCTTTCCTGTCCCTTTCTTTCTTTCTTTCTTTTTGTGATTTAATATTTTTATTGTATGAATTTAACAATGGTTATATTACATATTTTCATCATCAGACCAGTTTAGATTAATAGATATAGGTATATAAGATTGATCAAACAATTAAACATTAACTCTTCTTTTTTTTTTTTTTTTTTTTTTTTTTTTTTTTTTTTTTTTT